>JAQJVL010002524.1:0-94176 GCA_035578905.1 Stictocephala bisonia
GCTCTTTGACTGAGCTCTTCCCCGAAGATATGTGTTCATCCAAGATTGGGAAATTCCTCTTATTCCTAGTCTGTCGATTTTGGTCAACAATAGGTCATGATCCACCATGTCAAACGCTTGCTTTAAGTCGAAAAATGTCCAATGACTTGTGTTCCTGTATCTAATGCTTTGAAAATAGACAAAACTAAGAAGTTTACAGCGTGTGCTGTCGATTTGTCTTTAGTAAAGCCAAACTGACTACTTAATAAGATGTTATTTTTTCCAATAAAAGACAACACTCTAGACAAGAATACACTTTCTAAGACTTTTGACAATGTTGAGATAAGGGCGGTTAGCCTATAATTACTGCAAACTTCCCTGTTTCCTTTTTTATGAAGTGGTCTAATTATTGAATGTTTAAGAGAATCTGGAAATTTTCCTGTATCAAATGACAAATTAATAAGAAATGTAAGTGGCTTTGATATAAGATCATTGACCTGCCTTAACACATATGAAGAGATTTCATCTGACCCCGAGGAATGTTTAGATTTCGGAGCCAGGATCTCTCTTTCCACCTCTTCTTTTGTCACTTCGGAAAGGAACATGTAATTGGTGGAGGGTCAAATTGCAAGTTATTAGATGGATTAACTTAAGGTGTTTGAACCTGATTTTGATTATAGTCGAGATGGTCTATTGAAGAGAAAAACGAGTTTAAACTGTTAGCTACTTTATAAGGGTCACTTATTATTTCACTCGTGCCATCTTCTCTAATTAAGCTGATTTGAGGTTGTCTAAGACATTTTTTGAGTTGGAAAATACTCCAAATACATTTAGTTTTGTTAGATGACAGGCGAATCTTACTGAGCGCAGCCTTTGATTTACATTTGCGAAAACTCTTTTTATAAAGGTGCCTCAATTTCCTATACTGAGCTCTTTGAGGATGGTTAAAGTCAAGATCTTTTGTGTCTAAATAAAGTTTCAAAACTTCCTCTCTCAGTGCCCAAGTCCCTGCATCAAGCTGAACTTTACTGCTGTGTTTTTTGTTGGTATTTTGTTTTTAACAGAAAGGAAATGTAAAACAAGTGTTTTAAACTGTCAAGAAATTCATTGAACCCAGAATCAATCTCCTGAACCCAAAAAAACAGAGTTCCAAGATTCGTTTCTCAAAAGCGTTTTAAAATGTTTAATATTTTCACCAGTGAATGCTCTACAAACTTAAAATGTTGGAACATTTAATGGATCTGGTAAAGAGAAAGTGAGAATAGCTTCCTGAACATGGTGGTCAGATAATGCAGCTAAAACAACCTGACTATGTATTTGAGATTCATGGATGTTCGTGAATACGTTATCTATTGAGGAGTTTTAAAATTATCTAGTATAGTCTGAGATTGTATATCTCAAACCATACGTTGACAATTTATGTATAACATACGATTTGCGAGCCCAACGCTCAATACAGCAATATTGAAGTCGCCAATGACAACTGTAGGCATGGCACCAACCAGAACACCGTCAAGACAACAGTTCAAAAATGCAACAACAAGAAGTGTTTTGGAATTTGAAAGATTGAACCTTGCAACAGCTTTATGACAGTAGGTTTCTGAACAGAACTGGGCAACGTCTAATTGCTCAAACTCGATGTCTACTTTAGCTAGACTGCGAATCCCCCTCTTCTCCTCAGATCTCAGCAATATGCCGAAACACGTGAATATCCAGGTAGAGAGAAACAATCATATTGTTCTTGTTTAATATTATGTTCTAAAAGACACAATATAACAGGACTTTTACATTGAAGGTACACTTCGAGTAACTCTTTGTTGGTCCTGATGCCACATATGTTTTGATAGAAGATTCTGAGAGGAGAACATTGAGGTTTGGATTACTATAAATTGGAGACTGACTCTGGGCCTACTGAGTCCTAAAAAATGGGTGTTAGACAGGGACTTCGACCAGGCCTCCACCTCCCACCGGATTACCAACCACAGTAGCTGCAGAGGCTGGACTATCAAATGAACTGTTTGAATCACAATGATAAGTATTTGAAGTGAAACTGTTATTATTTTTATAATTAGAGTTATTTATAATTCTAGTACGAAATTTTTTTAATCACTCCATTAATGCAAGTATTTCGAGCTACATGTTATTTAGAATTTGAGATATGAGACATAACTGCATCTACAGTCAACTTACACAATAGATTTGTACCTTTCCAGTTGAGATGCAGGTCATGCCTCGTAAAACCGAATCGGGGATTTGGTCAAGATATACAATATTTGCCTGATCATATGCTCAATGATTTTAATAAAGTTGCTGTTAACTACTGAAACAGCACTGTTTAGGTCGGGGATATCATACCTCTTGGGTATACCCAGGACCACAACGTTCGTCATTTTTTAAGATTCAAGGAAATCAGTCAAAGAGGCCCTCATACCACCACAGCGCTGTGGAATATTATTTCTTCCAGCCAGGAGAACAAGACAGTCATTTTTGGTCAGCGATTTCCGAATATGAGTGCTGTCCTCTAGTACAGTTTCAAGTGTCTTTCCAGGCTTAACAATACAGGTTACATTTGAGGGGCCTTGCACTTTTTTCCGTATAAGAGGGTATAGATTACGTCCATGTAGTTATTTTCCATCAAAATATTCAAAATTTAAATCACCGTAAAGAGTCATTGGAAATAACCTTAGATGAGTTAAGACCTAATATTGTTGTTCTAACAGAACACAATATGTTAACAACAGATTTTGATCATTTTAAATTAAATAATTATAAATTAATAAGTCAATATGCTCGAACTTCAACATCTGGAGGTGGAGTTGCCATACTATCAGAAGACAGTTTGAAAATAAAACAATTGAAAATGTCAGATTTAGATGCTTTATGTGAGGATAAATTGTTTGAATGTTGCATTGCTACTTTCAAAGAAGGAAAGGAAAACATAATTTTATCTGGTATTTACAGAAAACCGCAGCTGAAAAATATGGAGTTTTTAAACAGGTTAAACTCATTAATTGATTTACTCTTGAAAAAAGGAAATAAATTAATTCTGGCCGGTGATTTTAATATAAATGTTTTACAACCGTCATCAGAATTGAGAGAGTTAAATAACATATTAAAAAGTCATGGCTTGTATTTTTTGGTCGATTTCCCAACTAGAGTTACAGACACATCATCGACATGTATAGACAATATCTTTACAAACATTATTAGGAACGATTTAAAAGTATCAGGGGTCATTACTGCTCTTTCCGACCATGATGGCCAAATACTAGAGCTTAAAAATCAATCACCCAATTTGAATTTACAGAACAGACGAACAATGGTTGTTAGGGAATTTTCTGAGGAAAACATGAAAATATTCAGCAATTTATTGGCAAAGGAGAATTGGACTAAGGTGTATAATGCACCTGTTGACAAAAATTTGAAACTTTTAATGGTATTTTTACATATTATTTTGATTTAATTTTTCCACAAAAGACCATTAGGAAAGTTAGGAGGAAAAACAAGTGGTTCAATATAAATTTAAAGAAAGAGAAAGAAAGTAATATATACTTAGCAAAAACAGCAAGACAGGTCAATAATCCAGTATTACATAAAGTTGTAAAGGAAAGAGAGAAAAGTTTCAGAAAGAAAGTAATTAATGCAAAAAAAGAATTTATTGATAACCTCATAAAAAATTCAAATAATACTAGTAAAACTACATGGAATATAATAAATGATGAAATGGGTAAATGCAAAAAAAATCATGTAGATGGAATAACTTTGGTGGAGAATGGCCAGAAAGTTACTGATCCTAAATTGGTAAGTAACATATTTAATGAGGGTTTTATAAACACTGCTTCTAATCTGAGAAAAGATATCCCTGATAAAATGTCCCAACCTCAAATGGCAACGGAAGATTCTGTGAATGGGGAAATGCTTAACAAAGTTTTCCGTTGTGTTCCTGTTGATGAAAAGGACATATTAAAGGTTGTTGGAGCTTTTAAAAACAAGTTATCAAGTGGATATGATGATATTCCATTAAAACTAATAAAATATTCAATTACATCTATGGTTAAACCGGTAGTACACTTAATAAATTCATCGCTTATCTCAGGCATTTTTCCTAAGGAACTCAAAATTTCCAAAGTTATCCCTGTTTTTAAAAAAGGAGATAGAACTGACAAATTAAATTATCGTCCCATCTCAGTACTTCCGGCATTCTCAAAAATTTATGAGAGGGTGATGTACAACCAAATTGTTAAATATTTGGTAGAAAATAACTTGTTTGATGACCAACAACATGGTTTTAGGAGAGGGAAATCAGTAGTAACAGCATTAGTTGATTTCATTGAATCAATTATTGAAGCAATTGACAGAGGCGATAAATTAGTTGGTATACTTATGGACTTGGCAAAAGCTTTCGATACAATTTCACATGTCCTTCTATTAAAAAAATTAAAACAAATGGGGATAAGTGGAGTTGCTCTAAAATGGCTCAAATCATACCTGTCTGACAGATACCAATACGTCGAAATTAACTCAATAAAAAGGGGCAAAATAACAAAGGTAAAATCCAAAATGTTGAAAATTGAGCATGGTGTCCCCCAAGGATCAATTCTTGGGCCACTTTTGTTCCTTTGCTACTTGCATGGAATGCCTAATGTATTAGCTAACCTAAACAATAGTAATAGTGAACTGGTTATCTATGCTGATGACACAAACATGGTTGTGTCTGCAGCTAATCAGGATGATCTAGAAATAGGCTGCCAAGTACAATTGTCAAATCTTCATAATTTTTTTCAAAATATTGGTTTAACCTTAAACATTCAGAAGACCAATTTTATCTCCTTTAGTACAAAACAAAGACATAATTTAGTAGAACCGTCAATAAACCTAAATGGGAATAATTTAAATAAAATAAAGAGTACAAAATTTCTGGGTCTTCAGGTCGATGAACATCTAAGTTGGGACAACCATATAAACTATGTTATTGGGAAAATAAACTCTGGATTATATGCTTTAAAAAGAATGTCGTATCTTTGCACCTTGCCAGTTTTAAAACTTGTGTATTATGCAAACATTCACTCACATTTATCCTATGGTATTTGTGTTTATGGTGCAAGTACACATACAAATTTGGAAAGAATACTCCTATTGCAAAAAAAAGCAATTAGAATAATGTTAAATCTTAAATATTATGATCATGTTAGAAAACACTTTACAAATTTAGAGATTCTAACAGTGTTCGATCAATATATTTTTGACTGCATTTTGTACATAAAAAATAATAAAAATAAACTGACATTCCGAAAAGACATACATAGCTATAATACCAGAGGGAAAAATGAAATTCACATACCACAATATAAATTAACATTCTATAACAAAAAAACTTCTTTTATTGGGACAAAATTTATAAATAGCTTGCCAAATGATCTAAAAAATGAAGGAAACTTAAATATATTCAAAACTAAACTTAAACTTTTCTTGCTATCTAAGCCATCATATTCACTGGATGAGTTCTCTAAAAGATTAGACACTTAGTTAGCGGCTAATACCAATATGTAATAACTGTTTTACTGTATTTTTGTATTAGTTTGTAGATTTACATTGAATTGTAAACTATTGGGACACTATTTACTGTACCGATGTACACGAAAATAAAGATGATTTGATTTGATTTGATGAGAGTCACTGACCATCATAATGTTTAATAACTTATTTTCCTTATATGGAATATGTTTTTTAAACTTAGTTAAATCAGGAGACAACACCCATCAGAACGTGAGAAAATTTTAGTTGTTTTTACTTTATATGGAGCAGTATTCTTCTTGGGACAAAGGACAGGCCTATCAATGACGTATTCACTTGTTTTTGTTACAAACTGCCTCCTCAACGTGCAAAGCAGAAAAATTATTTGAAATAATTACAGTGTCTGAATGTGTTGTTTCCTGTCTGAAAATATCCCCTCTCCTAACCACCCTCCATTAGTCAGCACTGCCTTTTACTAAAGTGACTGGGTGCATCAATCACCTCACGGTGAACGCTCAGGCCGGCAGAAACTGGCACAGCCACAGGGAGCAAGTGGTCAGTTGGAAGTGAACATGATTCTCGAATTCTAGCTAGTGCTGACAAAGTGTTATCTGTTGTACAAAAGTTAAAATTATTATAGTACCATTCAAGAAAAGGCATTTTAATGTTTGGTATGACATAACTACTTAAAATAATATTTGAATTGACCATAACATTGAGGCCACGCTCAAAATTATTAAGTATTATTGTTTTAAATACTAATAGAATTATGACAATCACACCTTGGTTTTCTTAGTTTAATTTTATCTAGGAAACTCTCATTTTAAAATAGTATTCCAAGATTAAGTAATGTTTCAAAAACAATGTTGTATTCAAACAATACTTGATACTTACTTGATACTTGATACTTGATGATCTCCCACTAGAAGTGCAGTTGCACCGTGGTCGTCTGGTTTTGGCCTCATTTATTAAAGTACTCTTCAATTGTGTACAATGGCCTCTTCAACAAGTAGTCTCTCAAAGTCATCTTGAATTTATCTTCATCTTCAATCGCCCTTATGTTGCCTGGGACATTATTGTAGATTTTCACACAGCTGTATTTTGGTCCATTTTGTGCCAAGGATGATGACACTTGAGGTACATGGATGTGGTCTCTCTGCCTTGTTTGGTACTGATGAACTTCTTTATTTCTAATAAAAATATCTGGCTTCCTTTTCACCATGACTGCTGATTCTAATACAAAAAGTGCTGGTAGGGTAAGTATATTCAGCTGTAAAAACAATGGTGAACAGTGTGCCAAATAAGGTGCTTTGCAAATCGTCCTCACAATGCGTTTCTGCAGTAAAAACACACGTTCAGCATGTGGACTTCCTCCCCAAATTACAATGCCATACTTCAAAATGCTATGAAAACAAGCATGGTAAACCTTCATCAACACTTCACGCTCCATCACACATACAAGCCTGCGAACCATATAGCACACAGCGGTGAGCCTTGAACATACTATCTCTATATGTTGCTGCCATCTTAAATTACTACCTATAGAAATTCCAAGATATTTTACTGAATCCTTCACTGCAATGCTGGTTCCATCCAGTCTAAGTAGTGGTGAACAGTCAGGTTTCTTCTGATTGTAAAATGTTAATGCATTTGTCTTACCCTTGTTTAGCAAAAGCTTATTCTCTTTACACCATTCCTGCATCTCCATCAATCCTCTCTGTCCCCTATCTCTTAGCGACTCGGAGTCACCATGAATAAGATGGCTCACATCATCGGCAAACAACCACACTTTCCCCTCTGCTATCGATCTTGGCAGGTCATTCACGTACAGCAGAAATAAAACGGGTCCCAGGTTTGAGCCTTGTGGTACTCCGGTGTTTAGAGCAGGAGAAATAGTTGAACGATAATGTCTTGTGAGACCATCAGATCCTGTGTACCGAATATTAACCACCTGAAAGCGATCTAACAAATAGGAGTTTATCCATTTCAATGATTTTCCATCGATTCCCAAAGCATTTAATTTCCTGAACAGCTTCTTATGTGAAATGAGGTCAAAAGCCTTTGTCATGTCGTAAAAAATACATAAGGATTCACTTAACGTATCCACACTGTCGTACAATGTTATTAAAAGTTCAAATATGGCATCTATAGTAGAGAAATGTTTCCTAAATCCATATTGCTGGCTAGATAAAATTTGTTTATTTTTTATAAAAAGATTAAGTCGTTTCAAGAAAATAATTTCAAAGATTTTTGAAAAAACACTTTGCACAGCCACAGGCCTGTAGTTTTTTACCTGGTCCCTTTCATTGTTCTTTGGAATCGGCACAACTTTTGACGTTTTAATCCTACCAGGAAAGAGCCCTGTTTTAAAAGATTTATTTATAATTATTGTAAGTGGCTTAGCTATAACGTCTTTGCAGTGTTTCAATAAACTACAGGGAACATCATCTATTCCTGCACTAGCTTTAGAGCTCACCTTGTCGATAACACAATGCACCTCCTGCACCGTGGCAGGCCACAAGAAAAATTCCCCCACAGAACCACACGAGTCAGCCTCATCCAGGTCATCTTCATTGTCAACAGTTAGTTTCAAAATTTCTTCTACAAAATATTTATTAAAATTATTAGCTACATCACTAGGGTTGGAGACGAGCTCGTCATTTGATTTGATACTTATATTACTAATATTTACATCATTTTCGTCACTCGTTAAACATTTTACAATTTTCCACGATTCTTTGGTTATGTTATTAGAGTTTTCAATTTTGGACTTGTAAAACAGTTTCTTGGTATTTTCAACTAGAGTAGCATGTTGCTTCTTAGCTGTACTATAATCTAATTTAACAGTGTTTGGTTGATTTGATAAGTTTCTTGTTTGCCAGTAAAGTTCCTTTAAATCATCTTGAGATTTAATTACGTCATTTGTAATCCATTTAACTTGTGACTCGTCCTTAACACTAAAAATTGTCTTGGGAAAGCAGATTTCAAAAACGTATAAAAACGTATCATAAAACTCATTAAACAGAACATCAACATTCTTATCTGCTACATCAGTAGGCCAAACCTGTTTTGACATTAAATTCTCAAACAATGCCAAGTTTGTTTTACTCATGTTTCTCTTCTCAATCCTATGCTTAATTTTACTCTTCAAATCTATGATGATTTCTAAGTTCAAAATACAATGGTCAGACAGTAATGGTGGCAAGATACTAGATTTGTAACAAGTTGACTCAAGGTCTGTAATAAAGTAATCTAACTGAGTGCTGGAAGTATCAGTTATCCTTGTGTAAACTTTGTCGGTTACTTGTAGGTTATACGAATCTAAAACATCGTAAAGATATTCCCTTTCCCAATTTTCAGTAAAATTATCCACATTCAGATCACCACATAGTACTACTGGCAAATCGTAACTATTCTTTACAATACTTAATGTTTCATCAAATAATTCAATAAATTTTAAATAATTATTCTTGACCTTGTCAGGTGGCCTATATATGTTAAGTAACAAAAAGTCTGTTTTTTTACAAGTTACTATGGCACAACAGCTTTCCATTACACCCTCAACAGACATTAACTGTATCTTATTGACAGGGCTTACTTTTATGCCATCCTTCATCCTTTGAAAAATAGCAACTCCTCCCCCTATTTTATTTTCTCTAAAATACTCTGTAACTTTAACATATTTATTTACTTTAATGTGTTTATTTTTATTGTAATCTAACCACGTTTCTGCCAAACACAATATTTGGGGGGTTTCTTCAAACAACAAGGCCTCCAAAAGTTCTATCTTATTAAAAACAGATCTTATATTAAGGAACATTAGCTTTAGGTTAACTTTAGATTTAGACTCCATTTCCCTAAAATAAACAGAGCCTGTATACTCATCTAGTTTTTTTGGTTAGACAAATTTTTTCTGTCTTGACTTCCTAGTGCGGGCCTAGGACTAGCAACATTAAATCGCTCTTTTTTAGTCGTGAAATATTTGTTTATAAGTATGCCCTCAGGCCAATTATCGCCATTCATTACAACACTAGAAAATTGTTGAGGATACCCTACCTTAAAAGACTTGTAAGTCGGATACTTGGTTTCAAGTTCTTCACAAGTAACAGTCTTCCCACTACATAGATTTGTTACATAATCTTCCACACATTCTTTCTTAGTAGTCGGTTCAAACCTAGTAGCAAAAATGAAGGAATATTTATGAATTGCTCCAATCGAACCGGCAGCATTAGATTTTGCAGTACCGATCGTCGGCCCGAATGTTCTGTAAACGTTGTTTTTCACAATATGATTTCGATTATTTTTGGGCTTTTGCACTGTAAAATCATCACCACATGCTTCTTTATCTTTATTCCTCACTTGTACCGATTAAAAACATTCTTTGCCAATGTTCCAAAACATTGCGGGACACATTAACAATATAAGTAAACAGCACATGCAAGTAAATTTAAATATCAGCAATATAGTTAGCTATGAAGCAACTATCGCTAACGAGATTAATACATTTTTTTACCACTGTTACAGACCAAACAGGACTTTGTCCCTCGTTGGCTGAAACAAATCGCACAAGAAGGCAAAGCCTAGTGTCATCGATGTCACTGTGTCCTACAAATGAGCAAGAGATTATTCCGATTATTAAAGAGCTCTCGAATAAAAGCAAATATTTCATTATACTTGGCTATTAAAGGGTCAATTATTCAACGTGGCTATTAAATTAATCAATGGGGCTTTGATCATATGCTAAGCCCCTTGACTCAATTAGTAAACATATCTTTTCTAACAGGTGGTTTTCACTCTCTCCTAAAATCTGCTAAAGTGTACACAGTTTTCAAAAAAAGGACAATCCTAAAAAAATGGCCTGTTTCAATTTTGCTAAAATAGTCAGCAAAGTATTTGAAAAACATTTTTTTTTATCAAAAATGCACACGTTTTTAAATAAACACATCCAGCTCCAGTTTGGGTTCAGAAAGGGTTAATTGACTATAGACGCAGTTGTGAGTCTGATCGATAAGGTTGTGGAGGGATTAGAATGTCGGAAATCAACTTTTGATGTATTTCTCTACTTGTTAAAAGCATTCGACTGTGTTGATTGAATTCAAGATTGAATTTAAGATTTGCTTGCCAAACTGGAATTCCATGGCATGAGAGGCGTTCCTCTCGATTGGCTTGATTCTTATATTTGCCAAAGAATTCAATTAGTCCAACATTTTGACTAACTTTCCAAATTAATTGACATGTGCTACGGCGCCCCTCAAGGATGTAATTTCAGCCCAGTCTTATTTTTTATTTATGTCAATGACATTGGAGCATCATTGCAGAGATGAAAAACTCTGAAGTATGCAGATGTCACAACTTTCTGCTTCAGTGACAAATCGCCGTCTCTCTTAGAACAAGTACTTTTTTAACTGAATTGCTATTCAAGAATTTCATAAGTTCAATCTCAAAACAAATCTTCCAAATTAATTTTTATTTTGCTACGGCTCCGGAGGTCTTAGAACAGCGTCCAAGATGTTGATGTTGGAAGATACCAAGTACAATTTCTAATATAAATATTGAGTTGAAAATAGTAGTTTCGATTGGTGTTCAGAAAGTGGCCCGACTACGAAATTCGACTGTACAGCAGAAACGGGTGATTCGTAAAAATCGTGTTTTGTTCTATTCGACGTAGAATTTACTATCTTACAACAGCTATTATTGCTCCTTTAATCATTAATAGGTTATTTTGAAAGAATTTGTCGGACATGGATGCTAGAAGAAAATATTTCATTATTCTGACAAATTTTTCAAACTTTGAAGACCTGGATAACGAAAACGATTGGTTAAAACACATGGGTTTGGTCTTATTTGAAGCTGAATTATTTAACTATCTACAATAATTTCTGTATATAGGCAATTTCTTCGACATTTTTTTATTTATTCTCATAGGAGTTAAAATATAATAAAAACCACTTAAACACCCCTTTTGGAGGCTCATTTTAGCCCTTCACCCTAAGAGCACAACTTCGCCTATGAGGAAACCTAGGATATTCATAATGGGTAATACCTGAAGCTATTCCAAAAAGAAATTCTTTTGTTGGCATTTTTTCCGGATTGTATATTTTGTTGTACTAACCTAAATGGTATTGGCCAAAACTGCTGGAAAAAGCGTTAGGCAGGGGCCGGGCCAACAAGCCCCAGTGCATCTCAATCTGTCAGTCTTGCCATTGTCAAACTACTCACCATTGTATGCGTAGTGCGTGGGTTGAAAACATGGTACATGTCCTAGTTGCAATGAGGTAAAATAGGCATAGAACTCATCCTAACATTTAAAAATGAATATATGAAATTCGTTGTCATTCCATCACTTGACAATTCATTCATTATTCATCTCTAAGACGCCGATCATAGAGATATGGGCGAATATGAGGAGTGAATGTGATGAGTGTAGATGAACGAGTGAGTCATTGTTACTATCTGAGTTCGACTTAGCTCAGAAAGGACTATTTATTAATAGCCCAATAGGCAGGGCAACGCCTTAACAGATTTCCCTTCATTTAAAAAAAGTTACTTAATTTTTCATAGAATGTTCCTGAAGACAAAGACAAATTAAACAAACAAACAAAAAAATCAGGAGGAAATTGGAAAATGTTGGAAATTGAACTGAAGGATGTTATAGTTTGATTTGTTTCCAAACAAAACAAGTGAAAGGAAACGTTTAAACAGATGGTGTAAGTGTTTCTGCAACTTATTTGTCTGTTTATGCGAACGTATGTTGTATGTCATTTGTTGGTAACATTCTGTATGAAATGTTGGTAAATAAAATAATTTTATCTTTATATTAACCCCTGCACGCTCCGCATACCAACCCTGTCATCACTAACTATGCCCTTGAGAAAACCTCGGCCTGCAGCCTCGCTTGGGGACTCTACTGTTAGCCCCATTGTGGAACTCGGTCTGCGGTCTAGCCAAGACGCTCTGCTCAGGTCTCTTGATTGAGGCCTTAGCCTCGCTTGGGTAAGTTCGGCCTGCGGCCTCACCAAGGCACTTTGCTACAATCCAACATGTGTATCTCGGCATGTCGCCTCGTACCTCATAAATATTGATGTTATATAGAAAAATCATAATCTGTTTTGTACATTATACATGTTTTATTTGATAAACGTATAATGAAGAAACATTTGATTCTTTTAAAAAAAACCGTTTGCACATTTATTTACTCTATGATATACAGTAATACAAAAGTCAAGTAATTTTAGAAAAGCAATTTATTTTGAGAAGATACAAATTTACAAAAGTTGTTATGATAGAAAATTTGAGGAATTCTCAAAGCCTTTACACTCTAATCTTTACATGTAAGAAAAATATACAAAATCCTTTACATCAATTATTCGAGGTCCATTCGTTTCTTCGTATCTCGGATTTTGACTCAGTAGTCCAGTTATAGTTTTAGGAAAATGGCAATTGCAGAAGCTATGTTGTGTGGACATCTGAACTATTATATTTATGATTAGATTTGATTTTGTCAAGTGAACTGCGATATTTAGTGTTTGAGAGTACAATGGCCGCTGAAAGGTAAAGGTTCATGAAAATTTGAAGAATTCTAGATGGTATATAATTTGATAATCAATATTCATTTTTCTTTAGGTAGGGTATAGTCAATAGTGGCTTTATTTTAGGGCTAGGCCCTTTAAAAAAATTGACATGTAGGCCTAGTCTTATTAAATGGAAATATAGAGACTCACTGCATTATACTATTCAAGTTATACCTAATGTTTATTTCTTTTAATATTAAATTAAGGATTCACAGAAATCCTACCAAATCTAGAAGTTATTTTCTCTTGATATGAACCAACAACTTAATTTATTATGACAGTAGATGAGAGGTATTTTATTTCCAAATTCTTTTTGATTGCTTATTATAAGACATAAAAGACCATTTATATACTTATACTCCAATATAATTCTAATTTTAGGCCCTCTAATGATAAAACAGGCTAGTCCTAATCAGGATAGAATTGAATGAGTAGGCTATAGTTAGTTGCAGTAAGGTGATTAACAATGATTGAAATGTAAAGAAAAATATTCTATTAGAAATGGAAGTATATGCAGTTTTCTAGAGGGTTTGCAAATCTTGATTTTTATCACCAGTGGGTAGAGAATCAAGGTAAATAGAATTTTAAAGTAGGGATCAGGATTATGTCATTGGAGAGATCAGCTGACTTTTAGCAGGAGCTGTCACTGAGTTTGAGGAACAGTGTATAACAACTCCCAGAGTACAACTTGCGAGGCTTACCAAGGCACTTGGCCCGTGCGTGAGGGGAATAACTAGAAGTGGAGGGTAGGGCAGTCCCACCACCGTTATACCCTTCCACAATATGACTTGAGTTACCGTGTTGCCGGTCGGGATGTGCTTGCAGCGCCTCTCTGTGTAGAAAAGAATTTATTTTCGCCTCCTCTATTGTTTATTTACATTTAGTATAATGGCCAATTAGAAAGGTTGTTTACATTTTTAATTTGTAATAAAACCCCTTATTGCTAAAATAAAAACAACAAATTATGATGCCTTTGCAAACTCTGCTTTAGGTATAGGCAAATTAATTTGATTATTATAAATCAAATTATGATATAATCAAAACATCTGTAAATAAATAAAAAATAGTTAAATGTGTCATTTATTAATTAGTAGTGATTGTCACAATTATTTATTATCTATCTATTAATAATAACAAGTTTAAGTCAGATTGTAAACAACAATTTAAATTCCAGATGATTTTATTTTCTATTTTTATTTACCATATGGCACACACTGAATCGGCGGCTCCCTCCACTCCAAATATTCTACTGCGCATTGCCTGGTCAAGCACCTCAGTAAACCTCACAAGTTATACTCCAGTAACACGTTACGATAACATAATATTTTAATAATAATGTTTTTACAACTGATTTCTCACATTAGTGTCTTCATAGTTTTATTTCCACTATTTATTTAAAAAAAAGCTATATTATTAGTTAAAAATATTTTTGATTAATTAATTTGAAGCGTCGTCACTCCTAAAGAAATTTTCACAGGAAGCATTTAAAGATGTCGATCCTAAGCTGTCTGATGTCTCCATCTCCCGAGACCGCACTCCTAATGAACGGGCCGCCCTCGACTCTTTACGTCAAGAAATGGGTCGGAGAACTGCTGCTGGCGAGTCGAATCTTACGATAAAATACATTCATGGTGTCCCAAGAATCACAACAATTAAGCCAAAAAACTAAATAATGAGGGACATTCCAGCAGGCTTTCGGTTTATTATCAAAATGTCATTGGACTTCGAGGTAAACTTCACGACCTGCGGTTGTCCCTCTCCTCTACTCTATACGATGTTATCGCTCTCACTGAAACTAACTTATCCTACAATATCAATGACGCTGAACTTGGATTCCCTTCCTACAATATCTACCGAATGGATAGATCAACGGCAACAAGCAACAAGGTGAGCGGTGGGGGCATTCTGCTGGCAGTCAAGGATAGTCTCAAATCACATCGTTTCTTATCATCTTATGATTCTATTGAGCATCTCTTTGTTTCCTTGATTGCGTCTCCAGGTACCAAAGCCCTCTTGGGAGTGGCCTATATCCCTCCCGATGCCACAATCACCAAATAAAATGATTTCTTGTCTGCGGTAGAAGAGGTTGTAACTACTCACTCTTTCTCCTATATTCTCCTTATGGGAGACCTCAATCAACCCGATTTTGACTTGAATAGTCCGACACATATCTCTCCACGACCCTCGCCTTCTAGAACCCTATGTGACTTGGTCTCAACACACAATCTGAGCCAGTTTAACTCTATACGAAACTCACGTGGAATAATATTAGATGCTATCCTCTCATCAGAGACAAACACCGAACTCATTAGAGATCGTGACCCACTGGTTAAAGAGGACGTCCATCATCCTGCTCTAAACATACTCTTACCTATGACAGCGGTCTCCAAGTCGGCTACTTCCTCTGTCCCCAACTATAGGAAATGTGATCTCATGAATGTACACTGTTATCTTCAGGCTGCTGATTTATTTTCGAATTTGCATATTTGTTAGATATTATTTATGTTTCATTTACAAAATATTTATCCTTGTTATCGCTTATATAACTTATAGGCCTACTATATCAAAACAAATTGTTAAATTTACTGTATATTTATTGCAAATATTTATATGTGCATGTTAACTTGATTGTTCTCAATTGTATATTGTTATCCAACTAATTCTTTAAGCACTAGTAATTACCATATTTATTAGCCTCTGTTTTCTATTTTTCTGTTCTCTATTTTCAGCCTAAGTTTTCTTGTATTCAATTTTGTTAAAAAGGCATATGCCGTTAATCATAATAAATAAATAAAAATAAATAAATAAATTTAGGAAGAATTTAATGTAATGAAGTTATTAATTATTAAAATATAGTATTGTTAGCCTAGAAATACAATTGTTTGGTTATATTGTTAACTTAAGTATATATAATTAGAAATGGCACTAATATAATAAAAATAGAGGCCATTATTATTATAATTTTCTAAATGAATAAAATAAAATTATGTTGGATCCAAAAAAATGTTGACAATAATTAGTACCGATAAATGTTCGGTTTATATATTACGTGTTCTCACATTAAGATGCTACTGGTAAAACAGTTCCAGATAGTACAAATATTAGTTAGATTACTGCAACCGGCTACATTGTTATAAGTTTCTTATTCACAACACTTGTATATTCTGTTGTGTAAAACAATGCTTTAAATTCTACAGCTAGTGTAATGATCTCTTCAGTGACATCATTATGATCCCTACCTTATGTTATTCTACATACCTTGGGAAGAATAACATAAGGTTTATATTTTCTGGTGAAATACTTTTTATTCAGCAGAAAACACGTTACCTATTGAAAAATTACTATGATTTAAAAATGGGTTTTTTTTCACTATTAGATCAAAATCAAGTTTTTCACGGTTGAAATAACCTCCTCAATGAATATAAAGTCATATCTCACCATTTTTTCAATAAGAAATCGTATTTTATCAATAGTGCCTAGAAAGTGCATTATTAACGACTTTAAAATTAATTTGGTCTATAATTTTTTCTTGGGACATAACCAAATAACTAAGTTACTTTCTCAATAAATCATAATCAGTCATCATTGTTTGATCATTATAAACATCAACTATCAACCACAAAATCTGAATTCATATGTCACCGGAGGGATGGTAGGCAGGCATCTGAATTTTTTTCTATTAAACTGTTTGCGCTAGTGGCATTTTTAACATTATATTAATAAGTTGTTGAGGGACAACGGTCCAAACCTTTATGGTAAATTTCAGTGGTCCTCCTGGGATTTGACCCCGTGACCCTCTGAATTGGAAGCAGAAGTGCTAACCGCTAGTCTAGCAAGATTTAATTTAAATTTAACACAGATCTCAAATTGTTGTTAAAGATATGTAAAGTTTGTTTAGGTTAGGTATGTGAAAAGTGTTTTTATTGGTGAAAATCATAATTTTTCTTTAAAACCAATTACATACGGTAGTGTTATTCGGCGTGAAAGGAATAGGCAATTCTGCACAATTACTTTGTCATCTTCAATTCTTTTCATATTTTGATATGATGATGTGGTAGTCCTCACCTAGTTAGAAAAATGAAAATCAAGTGTAGGAAAGATGTCAATCATGTTGCAAAGCGATAGAAGGTTTAAAGTCCACACGCTATCAGTGACATTTTGGAGACATCGCGCCGTGGTAGTTATTGTTAGGTTAGATTATTATATTGTAGAATGAACCTGTAATAACGTATTTTTATTGTCGCAAACCGTTTTACAGTCAGCAGAATTTGTAAAAACATGATATTCTACAATAGGCTATGATAACCTAACCTAACCATAACTACCACGGCGTGATGTATATGGACAGTCTCGGTGTATACTAATGTATCACTAATTATACTAACTCTATGTTCTCAACACCTAATTTTTACTAAATATTGATATTTAGCATCCCAAAAATGCATTATCAAAGTATGGAAAGATTTGAAGTTGACTAAGTAATAGTGCAAAACTACCAAGAAATACATTTAATGAAAAATAATATAATTCAAACATAACATTAAAAAGTTAGGCCTACTTTGTTTGATTTTCTTGTAAAAGTAAATTTTTTAGAATTTCTGTTAGAAAAATAGTTTTCCGCCATGATGATCTTTTCTGATAATCTAACTCAATTTTATAAACTTTAAACCAGTAAATTTATTTATTTTGATATAGCATAATGGATATTTACCTAATTTATACAATATTTTGCAGTGAAAGTAAGGGAAAATGCTAATTTAACTTTAGATTTGGAATTAGTGTCCCCACTGATATTAGAGAAATTAGCCATGGCCGGGACTAATGCATGCATGTATCAGGGCTCAGTGAAAAAAGATGTTTATCACCAAATAGTGTGTTGCTATTGGTCACTTGATACATGATTTTATAATCTATAGATTTAAATGTCTTAGACTATACATGTAATATAAAGACCACAAGAAATAAAATATGATCACAACTCACAAATTCGCTTCAAAACTTGTACCTGATGAATGGTGGGATCAATGAAAGCAGTTGAAGTATGGCAGAATGAATTGACAGCAGATTAATAGCCATCTATCAGTGAACGTTTTTATTAATTTTGTGACAAATATTACTAAAAATAAACTAATCACATCAGGCTTAATTAATTAACAACTCACAATTATTAGAAACAAAAAACTGTTTACCAACTAAAGAAAAAAAACCTGACGAAAACAACTCGTAAATTAAACAATGAAAATATTAAAACCTTTTTATTCTTGCTTTCTAAAGAATCACAGCTAAAGGTTTATCAGGGGAGAGTTGAGGACAAGTATGACATATATCATGATACTCTAATGTATTACTGTAACGTATGCTTTCCTAAAAGTAAAGTTACAATTAAAAACAATCGAAAGCCAAACTGGACAAATAATGTTAGGCAAATCAGGTCAGATATTGTACAGATAAGTAAACTTTTAAGAACTTATAGAAATAATATAGAACTAAGAAATAGAATGAGAGCAGAAAAATATTTATTGAACAAAAAAATTATACTGGAGAAACAAGTTAGGCCTATATTTGAAAATAAGATTCAATATTCTTCAAACGTTAATAAAACAACATGGCAAATAATTAATAATAAAATTTGTAAAGATCAAAATAAATCATTTAATAACATAATGCAGTACAACCTCGATTATGCGACCTCGCTTTATCCGGCAGTCCGTGTCACCCGGTCTGGCAAGTAGATAACAATAAAAAATTAAAAAAAAATAAAATTACAAGTAATTGTAAGCACCTTTCAGTTTTGAACGCAAATGTCATACACGAGTGTTTCGGTTTTGCATTTCGCAAATTGCAGACACTGTATTGATTAGTCACCCTCTCTCGACAAACAGTCGCTTGTTACCATTGATTATATAATTTAATATAATCACTGCGTAATAATTTAATAATGCGCCTGAATCTTCAGGCAATTATTATTGTATCTACAAGCGGGCAATGTTGTTTACGTTTGTTCAGTGTAGCTGGTTGGAAGAGTCCATTTCGCGAGTGGGGGAAGTGGAACAGTTCATTTTAAGTCATTTTAAGTACACATCCTCAAGCAGCGTCAGAGTTGGCCATCGTGATAAATATTGTTCGTTTCATTACAATTGCTGCAGAATGCGTTGCGTCTCATGCAATTGTAGGCTCTCCGCTTACGCATGCTGTCTGTTATCAGGTACTAAACGTGTTTCTACAATAATACCGTTATTTATGACTTAAGTTTTATCCGGCTTTTATTGTATCCGGCTTGATCTTCGCCACATTAGACCGGATAACCGAAGTTGTACTGTACTTTGAGATGGGGAAAATAAAATTTCAGATGCCTAACGTGTGTTCTCTCTTTAATAATTTCTTTGTTACTGCTGTTGATAGTTTAATTCTGCCTCATTTAAAAACAAATAGTTGAAAGGGTACACAAATATTAAACTTTACAGATTTAAATCCATGGATAAAAACAAAGTAAAAAGAATTATTCTGTAACTCCCAAACAAGAACTCATCCGGATACAATGAGTTACCAGTAAAATTAATAAAGGAAAGCATAAACCATTTGTTAAAATCATTAACACATCTTCTGAACTCCTCACTTATAAGTGACATTTTTCCAGATAAGTTAAAAATTGCAAAAGTTGTACAGGTATATAAAAAGGTGATACTCGGGATGTAAAAAGCTACCGTCCAATTAGTTTACTGCCAACAACTTCTAAAATATAAGAACGTGAAGTAAAAGAACAATTACTCAGCTTTTTAGAGGAAAACAATCTGCTGGACAAAGAACAGAACAGGTTTCGTGCTGGCAGATCCACTGTGACCGCTGCATCTGACTTTGTAGTCAGTCATTAATTCTATTAATGATGGACAATCAGTGGTTGGGGTATTCATGGACCTTAGTCATGCCTTTGACAGTGTTTCCCATGGGAGACTTCTGCAGGTTTTAAATAGCCTTGGTCTTAAAAGTAAAGAACTTGCTTGGTTCAAAACCTACCTTTCAGATAGATTTCAATTTGTTCAAATAAAAAATAAAAATTCAAAAACCCACTACGAAGATAATAGGTCATTGCTTCAGAGAACAGTGCATGGTGTCCCACAGGGATCTGTATTGGAACCACGTTTCATGTGCAATGTTATTTGTTGTTAGTTACCCTGTTACCAATTGTCAGAGGGTCATTCCATGTCAAATCACCCAGTAAATAATTAATTTGACACCCATCTCTTTAGATTTTGATGAAACTTGGCACAATTGTTGCATTTGCTATCCTATTGATAGATACCAAATTTTATTTCTCTATCTCTTATAGTTTTTTTTCTACAAATTTTTTAATTTTCTTAATTTAACGCGATTTTAGGCCTCGGATTTTGCGTCTTGCAATGTAACTTGTAACTTAAAAAATTAATATCTTGAAAACTATTTGAGATATCACCATGAAACTTTGCATAATATTTAATTAATATATTTAAAATAAAGAAAAAATACATTCACTAACCTATTTCAACTCCAAAAAATAATAAAAATATTATAATCAGAAATTTTTTTTATTTGAAAACCGTTGTCGGGATTTACTAAAATTGCAATATCTCAGGTCTCAGACCTGGTAGAGTGTTCATATTTTTTTTACATACTCCTAGATACATAGGCTAACAGATAAACAAACAAGATGTATGGCCTTTTCACATGTTTAGTTAATATTCCAAAAAGTAGAATATTATTAAGAAATTATAAATTTGCGGTTTACTTACATTTAATAAATGTGAAATAAAATAAAAACTGAAGTCTAGAATCAATATCTTTTATAGCAATTATTAGTTCTGCTTGTTATATTTTTTCCACTTCATCCAACACTCTTCTGTTTTTCTGATAAACTCTTTTTTGAAGTAGTACATTCTGCCAGTGCTACTTGATTGCGGTGCATCAACTGTACTGATAATGTGTTCCACAGGTATTATGCACAAGTCTTCTCTTTGAGGCCAGTAAAAGCTGGCAGCAGGTCCTGGAGGGTGAAGAAAAAGAATTTCGGCATCTTCTTCTTCATGAAACACATTTTTAACGAGTCCAAAGTACCACTTTCCATCGTAGTTTGCAGCCACATAATCGTTTAAAGATGGTTGAATGCAGACCCAATCCGTAGCAGAATCAAAAGAAAACATTAGAGTAGGATTAGGACTATCAGTAGTCCTCCTTATTTCAATTTCATTTGTATTTAATGGTTTGAAATAATGGAAACTTCTAGTTCCGGGAATAGTCTTGGTGGTTAAAAATAGTGACGCTAACTCCAATCTGAAAGCTTCAGCATTTTTTGTGTCAATAAAGTGAAAATTTATTTTTTCAATGTTGACTTTACAGAAGTCATAAACTGCAGTTGCTGTCTTGATTTGATTTTCATCTGAAAGTTGAAGGCTGGCTTTTCTCAAAATTCTCTTAACAGTTCCTCCCAAGCCATCACATATTGATTTCCCGTGGCTTGTTGCAAAGAATGAATGTTCGGCTTTCATTCCAAAGTCTTCATGATGGTTTGTTAGGTTTTTGAAACTATTTCTATTTTTGTATTGACCAGCACAGCCGTCAGTGAAATAAAGGACTTGGTTTATTTCGGGATGATTTTCTTTCAGCAATTTCGAAATTTCTTTTTGTACGTAATTCACAAAACAAGTGTCATGTTGTAAATCATCACTTATGAAACAGTGGTTGGAAATCAAAACTTTATCATCCTTTTTCAAGTAGAGACCAACTGTATGAATTGTGCATCCACCTCTGTTCCAGTGATAACTTTGGATTTCATTTTGAATGGTGTAAGAATAATTTTCACTGAAATCCATTACTACAATTGCTGTATTCAAAGGCAGATCTTCTTTCAGTTTTTTGAAAGTTTTAGACTGTGATTTTGTAATATATGAATGTGGGATTAGGTTTTCTACAGATTTGCTCAGTAAAGAAATAAAGTCTTCAACGCTGATTGATTGCTTAACCATTTCTGTCCTGTCAGTATTAACCCATTGGCTTATAATTATTTCTTCTTCTAAATCATAATCTTCGCTCAATGTTGCAGTTAAGTATTCAATCAGTGCATCATCAGACGGACAGTTGTCACAATGGCGTAGCATACACTCACTGTTTTCAACATTACAAACCAACATCTTGATCAAATCTTTGTAACTTTCTTCAATTTTTACAGCATCTAGTAACAATTTCACATTCTGGTGTATGCTGCATACACATACTGTATGGGTACCTGCTGACCCAGCAAGGACACACCACTTTGGTCTTAAACTGCAAAATTTCGAGAATCCTATTTTCAAGTCGGGGCATTCCCATTTAAAACAAGAGTAAAGCTCTCAAATTACTGAGAATAAGTCTTTTTTGCATATAAATATTTTTTTAATGCTCACTTTATCTTTTGCTCCGGGTAAAACTCTTGAATTCTCATCACTTTGGTAAAAGTCTGTCACAAGTTTAACTGTGTTTTCGGAGAGTGTGTTACCTTTTTTAGGGTCAGGGATAGCTAGGATACCTTTCTCTCGTTTAAGTTTCCTTGCTTGTTTTACCATATATTCGGTCACCTGAAATTCTGTAGCAACTTTTTTCTGGCTCCAAGATTCTGGCACCAAAGTCAGAATCTGGACTTGTTGGGATCTCCCAACAGACATAAGTTTTTCTTTTAAAAGGCCCACGAGCTTATCAAAATCTTCTGCTTTTTTGATAACATTTCTTTCATCTTCTTTTTCGTCTTCTGACATTTCAATGTCATAATCTAGAGCTTTGGAGATTTTTTTCTTTACTTCTTTTGTTACTTTTTCAACTTTTCTTTTGTAATACAATCCCTTACTATGTGATGACAAATTATGAAGTTTAATTGGAGTTAAACCCAAATCATCTAAGGCTGCATTTGTTTGTGAAAGGGAGACATTTCTAGATTCAAATGAATCCAATTCAATCATTAGTTCGTCGTCAGATTCATTTTCAGTGATTTTAGTTTTTTCTTCACAGAAGTTTCGACATGAAGGGCATATCTTTTGTCCAGGTTTAATTAAAATATTTTTTTCACACAATTGTTTTGAAAAACTTAAAGATACACTTCTTAGTGATTTTTTTATTGGCTTTTTGTGTTTTTTTAATGGATCTATGCATACTGTTTGATATTTTTCAAACACATTGAGAAAGTAGTAGCTGTGATGGGAACAAACATTTTTAAATTCAATTAAATTGATTCCAGATCTAAGTTGAATTAATTTTTTTTCTTCCTCAGTTAATTCTGATACAGATTGTAATTTTTTGGAAGGTGTATAAGTTGTCTGAAAACAGTCTGATTGTTTAAATAGTCCAATGCTACAAGCTTGAGGATTTGTCATTTTGATTTCCGCTTACCCTATTTTAAAGTCCAAGAAGAAAAATAGATACAACCTGTAACTAGCCTATTCACTTAGTTTTACACAATCACTGAGTCAGAGAAAATTGACTCTTGTTGATTTCCAAAATTAAAAGGTGCATCTTTACTTCAAAACTAAATAGTTTTATTAAATTAAAACATTTAATGGAAATCACATAGTTATATACTGTAACTGTTATGTTTCACTTTTCACTTAATAAAATTAAAAATCACAATCACTGCACAAGAAGTTTGCACTATAGGTCTTCACTCACTCAAAGCAAGATCTAAACTGAGGCAGTGTTCAGAAGTTAGCTGTAGAGCTAGGAGCATGAACCAACATGAAAGGATCCTGTTGAGACAAGATAGATGAGTCATACAAGCTGTGTAAATATTAGTGCTTATAATTTCTCTTTTATAAATCTTTGTCATGTCTTAGTTCTGACCCCTTGCTCTATCAATAATTAATTGATTTTATTGGTTATAATAATTATTGATTAGTTGGTCTGTAATTTTGTTACTCATAAATAATGTTGAATATCAGTCTAACATGTGAAAAAGCCATACATCTCTTTTGTTTATCTGTTAGCCTATGTATCTAGGAGTATGTAAAAAAAATATGAACACTCTACCAGGTCTGAGACCTGAGATATTGCAATTTAAGTAAATCCCGACAACGGTTTTCAAATAAAAAAAATTTCTGATTATAATATTTTTATTATTTTTTGGAGTTGAGATAGGTTAGTGAATGTATTTTTTCTTTATTTTAAATATATTAATTAAATATTATGCAAAGTTTCATGGTGATATCTCAAATAGTTTTCAAGATATTAATTTTTTAAGCTACAAGTTACATTGCAAGACGCAAAATCCGAGGCCTAAAATCGCGTTAAATTAAGAAAATTAAAAACTTTGTAGAAAAAAAACTATAAGAGATAGAGAAATAAAATTTGGTATTTATCAATAGGATAGCAAATGCAACAATTGTGCCAAGTTTCATCAAAATCTAAAGAGATGGGTGTCATGACCTGGTTGACTTGACATGGAATGACCCCAGAGTCAGTGAACCAGCTGAATAGTGAAGTGTAACCACAACTTTCTTCTGTTTTTCAGCCATTATTAAAACATTTTAAAACAACATGTATCTACACTGAATATAAACACAACACAATAAACTAAAAAGAATTTATAAATATTCATAAACACAAAGGAATCAAAGAATTAAAGATACAAAATTTTTTATAAGAAAAACTTCATGTCATTGAATGGTTGGATTCAATTTAATCTTAAAAAAAGATTGCTTCATAATTAGAATGAGAAAAAGCACTGTAAGTTGTTAAAAAATGTAAACATAAGTTTTAATCTCTTCTGTGTTTGTTATAATTATAGCAAATACCATAGCCAACATTTAAGTATTAGGTTATCAACTTTATTTGAAGAATCGATATAATAACATTGTTCTAATTATAACTATAAGTTAATTATAAACGGGCAAACAGCATCTAACTATATTGCAGAATACCTGGTCGACAAATACGCAGCTAAATTAAGAGACCTCTCTTACAAGTACAGTGCTACTAGCCCATCCGCCCTCCCGGACTTGTTAACGCTACTGACCCACCCGATATCCCAGAAATGTTATTCACCCACCCGCCCTGACTGACGCGAACAGTGCTACTGGCCCACCCGCCTTCGCAGACGCTTACAATGCTACTAAACCAGCCGTCCTCCCAGACATGTACAGTGCTACTTAGGCATCATTAATGATTGAAAGGTCGTCATTCTTCTATGGACTACTTAATCTTGAACCCTGTCATATACCAAATTAACGCTATTTTGGATTGATTCACCGTCCTTTTTGATCCAGTCACAATTCCAATGTATTTTAGTTGATGAATAAATCAGTTATTTTAACAACGTTGCATGATATAATTTTATTCTGTAATGATTATGATGATCGGTTGTATGATAAACTTGAAACTATAATAAGTCCACCTAAAAAAGTATATAAGGTAAATTGAAGTTTCCCTCATATCAGTTTATGCTATTTGACATGCCATCAAGAGCCAAAAGGCTCGATCATAATAAATTTGTCTATTGTCAAAGAACTGTTTTAACTAAATGTGATCCCTCCTGTACTTGGCTCAGTGTTCCACTTTTGAGATTCTTTTGATCTGGAAGCTTTTAAGATATAATTGGGCCATGTTAAAAGTGACCTATGTGATAAATTCAGCACATGTAGGATTTCTAGCAGTTAAGCAGCAGAGTGGAAGTGTTCCACCACTCCGTCTCTAGTTGACGTAAGAGGCAGTGTTGGGAGTGGAGACAACGGACACAATCACCTGGTAAAATTGTAGTGGGTTACGATGCACATGGCACTTAATCTCCTACGCTCCCTTTGTTTGTAGGTTATATTAAAGTTAGCAGAGAAAACGGCTTGAATTATAAAAGTTGATATAATATAGCCATAATCTTGTATATTGTCATTTTTGTAGTTATTTTAAATCATATTGAAATCGGATATTAAGTTCTTGCTTGATCTATCACGACCTATACAGTTAGCAAAGCACATTTTTTGAAATTTTATACGAAATAATGTGTAAATAAAATATTAATGAAAGTAGTGATAAATATTATTTCAGTTTGAAGGTAGGTCACTGAACATTTCAGAATTGCATTATAAGTATTTTGAATAAAATATATATGTAAAACACAATAATACTACAAATCAAATTATCATTTAACCTCAATATAACTCGGTAATGACAACAAACCGCTCTATATCAGCTGATTCCACACCCTTACCACAGCGTCTTTTCCCCCATGACATGTTCAAGCAGTACTAGATTCCAGTTCCCACCACGTGCCTTGCCTGCCAATGGTCACCTAGCACAATGACATAGTAGGTGGAGCTTCCCACAGCGTATCCATGACAACAAAATGTTAAAGTGGCACGTCAGTTCATTGGTGGGAGAAGACTTATTTTCTGCCTCACTTCAATGACTAGCTTTGTCTCTCTCAGACTGGTTCTCTAATAAGGTTGCAATCAAAGCGGCCAAACTGTAGTTACTCCCATTTCAAAAATGGCAGACCCTGAAATATGTCAATTTTTATACTGATATCTGTTCTGTGTGCCGTACCCAAGATATTTTAGAAGGCTATACACAGTTTTTTGTATTAAAAAGTCGGCCACCTTATCTTTTCTCAACACTATGATTTCATTAAAAATCATTCAGCTGCTACAAACTTGACTTTGTTTCATAAAGTTTTACTTAATTTGTTATTTGTTTTTATTCATTAATTATTATATGGCTTTAATTAATAAATAATTTCTTTCATAATGCCATGCAATTACCAACTGTAGTCTAATGGTATTGGCCCAACAACGACAGCCATTATGTAGATGAAGCACATTGGTTAACCAAGATTACTAGCCAACGTGGCTAATTTTGGGTAATATTGGAACCAGCACTTGGCCCAATGTGTAAGGGCCCTTTAATAATTAGGCATCATATATTAGTTGTAAAATGAGATTATGTAGTTGTTTTTATTAATGCTTTTTATTATTGCAAGGTCATTTGTTCTTTAAAAAAATGCCATGTAGATTTCATTTGCTACCTATATAGCGTTAATTGTATGAAGATTTTGTTTTAGAATGGAGTGGGTGGAAATCATCGAACCCCGCACAAAAGAGCACATGTATGCAAATCTAACAACAGGGGAATGTGTCTGGGATCCTCCAAAAGGAGTACCTGTGTAAGTATAGCATGTTGAAAAATAACGTAATAAAGTTATTGTTGACTAATGTATACAAAATGACATACAGTTATCAATAAACTAAGAATATTATGTAAATATACACATTGAAAACGTTAAAAGACAAATATTTATCAGCATATATATTGTTATTTTAACTATTAGGATTAGTGGCGTACTAACAGTCTGCACTATCTTGCTGAAAAAGGCAAATAGGTTACTAACCCTCTAAAGGTGGCTGATTTTAAAACATGAGAGGTGGCACCCGGAGTTTTCCTCCAGGTTTATTAAAAATAGAAATACATTACAAATTTAGTACATTTTAAGTATACAAACCAAATCTATTAGTATTAGATGATGATTCTTACTTAATTAAGTAAAAGTGTACATAAAAATAATACCGTACTTACAATATTGTAAATGGTTATATTTTAGAAATATATGTATATAGTATTATTTTTTCCTATTATTAGTATTTATTTACTTATATAGGATAATATATATTTACGAGGTGTGATCAAAAAGTTCCAGGATTGAATTTTTATACATTTATTCATACAACATACAGGTTATTCGAATTTGTCTCCTTCAAAGTACTCCCCTTGGGAAGCTACACACTTTTCCCACCGGTGTTTCCACTGATCAAAGGCCCCAGTAAACTCTTCTTTTGTAAAGGTGTTTAGCAGTTCCGTAGTTTTTTCTTTAATTTCATCAACTGTTTGAAATCTTCGTCCTTTCAGGGGTCTCTTGAGCTTCAGGAAAAGAAAAAAGTCGGCTGGAGCCAGTTCAGGTGAGTAGGGGGGCTGAGGAATGACAGTCATTGCGTTTTTGACACAAAAGTCACGGATAACTAATGCAGAGTGAACAGGAGCATTGTCATGGTGAAGGACCCAATCACCACTTTGCCACAGCTCAGGTCTCTTTCTTCTCACAGCATTACGCAATTTTCTGAGGGTTTCAAGATAAACAAAACCATTAATTGTTTGACCTTGTGGAAGGAATTCATAGTAGACAACACCTTTACAGTCAAAGAAAACCGTAAGCATGACCTTCACATTTGATTTGACGTGCTTTCTTGGGTCTTGGAGAGCCTTTTGATGTCCATTGTGATGATTGTGCTTTTGTTTCCACATCGTAACCAAAAACCCATGTCTCGTCTCCCGTAATGACATGTTTCAAGAAGCTTTCGTCATCATTTGCCTTTTGAAGAAGTTCCTCAGAAACATGAATTCGGTGTTGTTTTTGGTCTTCAGTCAACAGTTTTGGCACAAACTTTGCTGCAACATGACGCATTTGAAGTTTTTCAATAAAAATGTCCTGACATGACCCAAATGAAATGTTATACTCTTCTGCCATTTCACGGATTGTTAGTCGACGGTCTGATCGTACGAGAGCGTTCACTTTAGCAACATTGTCATCATTGATTGACGTTGAAGGTCGTCCGGAACGAGCATCGTCGTCTGTGGATGTTCGGCCATCTTTAAACCTCTTGAACCACTGATGGCAACATGATCGGCTTAGACATTCTTCACCAAAAGCCTCTTGTAACATCAAAAAGGTTTCAGAAAATTATTTGTTCAGTTTCACACAAAACTTCACACAAACACGTTGCTCTTCTTTCACATTCATTTTTATTAAACAAAAAAATAACCAAACTCTATAAAACTAACCTCAAACAATCTGTGCTAATGTTACTTTCAGTGATGTTATGATTGATCTGAAAACACAGCTGTGTTACTGTTGAGTCAGGGAATACAATGCTGCCAACCGCATCGCTGGGAGACATTGCATTCCCATAGTATGTAAAAAGTCCTGGAACTTTTTGATCGTACCTCGTATAATAAAAACTTTATTTATTGTAACGCGAGCGGTGGCAAACGGAGAAAAGCTCTGTGCTGTTAAGTGAATGACTGCTAAACTGAAGTAAATGTGCAAGGGGATAAAAATAGTAGTTTGGGGTTATTCCAGGAAAGGAGTTCGTGAGGTTCAAGGAGTTTGAGGACTGTTGACTGCAAAACACAGTAATAGTTTATATTTATTTACAAACACGGATGAAAACTCTGTGATGCCACCTCTGGAGGGTTAATAGTCTGCTATTTCATGTATGTTCATTACTAATGTAATATCCTAATAAAAATTAGAGATTTGTATAATGAGTTATGTGTAAAACTTTCCTTTGGCATATTTTGTGGTCAGGTTCGCAGTACTACATTTTACTGTTACATATTTCTTCTTATCAGTTGTAAATTCACTTAGCCAGCTGACCCCAGTATCAGTTCAGCAATGTCTCAGTCATGGCTTGAAAGCATATGTTTTTTATTGTTATATTGAGATGCTAGTTTGTTTTTCATATAGTAGAATCTCTCTTAACCAGTTACAACATGACTGGGAGCCTGACCAGATTTGGCTTTGGGTCAAGGTGCTACAAATTGATACATGTACTTTAAGGAAAAGTATAAAGAATACATATCCCTTATATTTTAAATTAAGTGTAATAATAAATAAATGATTTAGTGTCTTTGTGCCTTTGTTTGTGCATGCTTGTATGTGAGTATGGGGTATATATATATATGTCTTGACCTTTTAAGCAATTAACTCATCAATCAAATCAATCAACTTGCGGTCTTTCATTCCTTCATTTCTTATAACCTTAATTTTTATTAATTTAATTTATAGATCTTGTATTTTTTGTATGTGAATTTATTGAATGTACTGGAAATAATGTGTTGAAAACCAGGATATAGTAACCCATAAAAATTATTACTATACCAGTACAATTTTATGTCTATGGATGGGTGAGTGGTCTTCAAAAAGACTTTAAAAGAATGTATAATACTGACCTAACACATTTAAATGGGGTATAATCATGAAAGTATTCTTCTCCTCAATATGCTTATTTTGTTAGATTTTGTATAAATTGAAATATATGGGCTTCGCTGTCTCTAAAACTAAAGTGATAACAATTGTGAATGCTCGCCCTACACCCAAAGGATGTAGCTAATGTGTAGAGGTCTAATGTAATGAAACAACATTCAAGGGGGTACCCAAAAGAAACCGGAATTTTTTTTTTTTACTTTATCAACTTTATTTACAAAACTAACTTGTCTCCTTCAAAATACTCTCCATTACACTGAATACATTTGTCCAATGGATGATTCCACTGCTGGAAATACTTTTTTAACTCGTCTTCTGTGATGGCTGCCAGCTGTTCCGTCGTTTTTTCCTTGACCTCTGCTACATCATGAAAACGTAACCCTTTCATGCCCCTCTTCATTCGTGGAAACAAGAAAAAGTCACTTGGTGCCAGATCCGGTGAATAAGGTGGGTGGGGCAACGTTGCCATGCGATTTTTCGTCAAAAACTGGCGCACTAAGAGAGACGTGTGTGCAGTGCTTTTGGGGATCAGTCAAAATCCGAGGCACAAATTTGGCTGCAACTCTTTTCATCCTCAAATTTTCGGTAAAAATTCACTGAACACAGCTCCAACTAATTCCAGACAACTGTGATAGATCTTCTATGGTCCGACTATGGTCTTCAAGCACAAGTTGTTGAATTTTCAAAACATTTTCATCTGTTGTTGAAGTTGACGGACGCCCAGACCGAGGTTTTTCGCCAATCCGACATGTTGCCATTTTTAAATTGCGAAAACCATTCATAAACTTGAGTTTTTGATAGTGCATCTTCTTTATAAGCAGTTTTAATCATTAAAACAGCTTCCGCTGCACTTTTCCCCAGCAAAAAACAAAATTTCACGGCCGCACGTTGTTCACTCACATCCGCCATACTGAAAAAACGACGAGACTGCAAAACACGATCAACAAAAACAATCACAACTGAGGATAGCAACCTTCCCTGACAACGCCAAAGGCGGTACTGAGCTGGCAGAGATATGCACTACTCGTGCCTAGCGGCCGACGCGCGTACTACGTAAGCTCCGCCCACAACAGCGCAATTCCGGTTTCTTTTGGGTACCCCCTCGTATATATCGTATGGTTTGTTGTCAGCTACCATTTATTAATTTTAAAAAGTTTGTGATATATATATTTGAATCAAGATCCAAAAGTCATGTTATATATTAATAAAAAATATACAGTTATCTCCTGTAACAAAAATCCAATCTAAGCTTTTTAATATCTGCCTCAGAGATTCTATTTATGCTGACTAATCCCTCTGTAAAAGAGTGCAGGGAGCACTCAAACTTTGTGATCCATTGTTTGGATAGATTCCCCACAATCACATGACTGATCAAGTGTCAATCTCCATTGGGCAAGCAATTTGATCGGCTCAACTGGAAAGCAGTACATTGAGGTAGGATTCAAGATTTTAAGTGACCGTTCTGATATGGAAGATCCTGCACAAAGGAGAAGCAAGGGGCATTCAAGATCATATTGAATTCTTTGTAGTGCCTCCTGACATTTTATCTCTGGAAGAGGTATATTGCACAGCACCTATAGCCAATGAATTGGAGTGCCCATGAGAGTGCCACTAATAGCTCACATGACCCTTTTAAATTTAACATCAATAACTTTAGTATATACGCTATTTAGCCATACGGGATTACTGTATCCAACACCTGAATAGACCAGTGTTTCTAAGCGTTTGTATGCAGGAATATATGTTGGCTCCCCAAATTGTAGTATGTTATGATGTAGTATGTTTGTCCTGGTTTTGATTTTAGCTGCTGTTTCTTGATGATGGGTTTGATGCTTTTAAAAATTAAATGTCCTGGTAAGTTAAAGCAATATGATCTGAATATATAAATGTTCAATACTTTGGGATTGAGATGTAAGTGGTGTACACATTGAACAAAATTGGAGCAATTACAGACCCTTGTGGCTGGCAGACATCCTTCAGCTGTCTAAAAGAACTTTCTTTCTGACCGAGATAAAATTTTAGTAGCCTGGCACTAAGCATTGATTCTAAAAGTCACAAAAGAAGGGGACAGGGAAAGAGGCTGTAGAACTTCAAGAACAAACCTATGCTCCATTCTGTGTCCTAAGCCGCTATAAGATCAACAAAAGCTGCAGATGTTTTCTTTTCAAACCAATTTTTAATAAATATGTCAGCGCTAAGATCTGGTCGTTACAACTTCGGCTTGGGTGAAAACCAGCCTGCTCAACTGGAACATTAGAATCAAGAATAGGTTATATTCTATAGTATAACAGCCTTTCCAGCGACTTATAACAAACACTAAGAAGAGATATGGCGATAACTTTCCACTTGATCAGGGTCTCTGCCAGGTTTCAGAAGTCTTTTGGTCACTTGATTGCTTTTGGCACAATTTCTGTAGCTACTATCTTTTTGTAACCCTTTTGTGTCAGAGTATGAAGATCTACGAAAGGTTACTGCTTCAAAAAATAAAACCAGTACTGGAAGAAACAGGAAGAGAGGAGCAGTGTGGATTTAGAAGAGGTAGGTCAACAGTAGATGCGATTTTTGTGATAAGGCAAGTGCTGGAAAAGAGATGGGAGTATGGAAAGGATACAGTGATAGCGTTCATAGATTTACAAAAAGCATATGACAAAGTGAAGAGAGAAATGATTTGGGAGAATCTGAGAAGAAGAGGGATAAAGGAAGGGATAATTGAAAGGATTAGGAATCTTTATGAAATATGTAAAAGTAAAGTAAGGATAGAAGAAAAATTCACGCAATCCTTTAAAACAGAGAGAGGTGTAAGACAGGGTAGTGTACTATCACCTTTTCTTTTCAATGTGATCATGGATGAAATCATTGCAGGGGTTCAGATGGACAGAAGAGCTGAGGACTTGAAGGTGGTTGCATATGCAGATGATGTAATGATATGGGAAGAAAGAGAAGAGTTGGAACGAGAGTTGGCGAAATGGGCAGAAGTGGCAAAGAAGTATGGACTGAAGATGAATGTACAAAAATGTAAGGTAATGAAGGTGGGAAGAATGGATGGAGGAAATGAAGATATATCAATTCAAGGGAATGTCCTGGAAAGAGTAGAAGATTTCTGTTATTTGGGTAGTACAATAACAAGCAAGGGTACGATGACAAAGGAAATAGGAAAAAGAATTTGGAAAAGTGGACAGTTTTTCAATCTAGTGAAAAAGATACTATGGAATTGGAATATTGGGAAGGAGGCAAAATTGTTAATGTATAAAATGTATTACCAGCCAATCTTATTATATGGAGCGGAGACATGGACATGGAATAAAAGTGACATCAGCAGATTACAAGCAGCGGAGATGAGATTCCTGAGGGGAATAGAGAAGGTTAGTAGAAGAGACAGAATAAGAAATGAAGTAATCAGAGAGAGGCTGGGAGTAATAACATTACAGGAAACGATGGAAAGAAGGAGGATACAGTGGATGGGTCATGTGAAGAGGATGGAAGATAACAGAATGCCAAAGATAGCCTTGGAGAAACAAGAGGGAGGAAGGAGACCGAGGGGAAGGCCGAGAGGAAGATGGATAGACCAGGTGTGGAGGGATGTGGAGAGAAGGGGACTTCGGAGGGTACAGGTGGAGGAGGAGAAGACGTGGAGAGACAGACAGAAGTGGAAGAGGCTGTGTCAGACGACCTGCGAAAGCGGAAACGTTGACTGATGATGATGATGATGATGATGACTATCTTTTTGTAAACTATTTGAAGCTATTGTTTCACTTTGCTACCAGCATGCAACAGAAATTCCGGAAAGATACCGTCAAGACAGGCTGCTTTCCCGGCTGGTATAGCAGAAATAACCTTGTCTATCTCTTCCTCCATGAAGTTGTCTGGAGACTTCCAGGAGTGAAAGTTGACACTTTTTATTTCATTGAACTTGTAAAGCACATGTAAGAATGGCAGGTTGGCTTTTGGTAAACTGACAATCCTTTTAGCTATATTAGTGGCCTTTAGTTGGAGCACTTCTCTTTGATTTGGAGATTTACCAGTGGAGATTTTTCTGAAAGGTGACCACGGTTGTGATATATATATTTTGATCAAAATCCAAAAGTTTTGTTATATATTAATGAAAATATAAAGTTATCTCCTGTCACAAAAATCCATAAAGTTGTCCCCAGAGGACAGGGTGTTTAAAACTTGGCAACATTCTGACGTCTGGCCACTGGATATTACGAGGCTTATAAACATTAACTATAGAAGTTTCAGACACTTGGATTGCCAAGAAAAAATTGTCACAATCAGAGCTATTACAGGTAACTGACACATTTTCTATGTCATGCTTCATGTAAGTTGCAGTACCATACGCCCTATGCCCTATAGAATCAACAAGTCTGTATCCATGGATATTGCCTCTTGGACTATTATTTATCTTCAATGTGTCCCTATTAGAGTGCAAAGATATCAGCATTATTTTCATGAAAGACCTTACTGATGCACTCCTGTTCGTCTTGCTCAAGCCCTCAGCATTACAATGCACTACATTTAAAACAGAACCTGTTATTTTAAAATTAGTCTGGTCCTCAAAAGGTCCTTTTATATTTTGTGTGATAGCTACCATAGATGAGAGATCAACAATTAGAGACAGTCCAGCTATAAGATTTTTTGCTTGTTTAGAACTAGCCAGGAGTATGTACAGCTTTAAGGATTTGCCATAGAAGCAAACAACATTACCTCCCAAATACTTATATCTGAAACTTTGAGAATAAAGATATCCATTTACATAAGCAGTTATTAAATTATTTTTTATTAAGTTAGACAAACTTGAAAGTTAACTGTAGTTGTCCTTGGTGTATTAATAGTTTTGTGATAAGGGTTTATCAGTTAGGTATTGATATACTTAGTTTCATACTGTGCTTTTTCATTTTAATGCCTTTTAGTAAGCATAACTTAATCCATTAGGTAATAATTTCAAAGTGTTCTTTCATACCTCATTTTACCAAACAGATAAGAATACTCCAATAGTATTGGTGGTATTCTAACTGAAAATCGCTTATGACAATGAAATAGACTAATTAAGAAAAAATCAATAATGTAAAATGAAAACAGTTGAATTTTTTTCATTCATTTGAATGGCTTTTACTGAACCAATTCCAAGTTGGAAGCTGTAATTGATGGAAGTGAAGTGGGTCAACACATGAGATTATGGGGTGAAGTCTCAGACCTTGGATGTATAGTCAACGCTACCAATTGCGTACTTAATACGGATATACTGCCTTCTGAGCAGGGTGGAAGACCAAGTAATTTAAGAGTTTAAAGTTTGAATTTAATTTTGTGATTGGAAATCCGATTTATTTTGTTTTACCTTTCATAAGTATTTTGTATCTAGTACGATTTAGATAGCAAAAGTATTTTGCTGTTGCATATAACATTGCGCTAAGGGATTTATATCTAAAACAACAGAATTATTTGTTTATCTTATCACCAAATTATGTGGTAAATGTAAATATATATACTACTAGCTGAACCCGGCGGACGTTGTCTCGCCTTTCATTTTTCATTGACATACCAAAATAAAGCAATAAAAAGAATTATAGAAAAAAACCATTATTTATTAAATGAGTGCAAAAGCGTAAACAATATTTTTGGTCTTCTTATTTGGTGTATAAATGTAAAGGTTTTTTGTAGTGTGTGCTACACTCTCAAGGTGAAATGTAGAACTACAATAAATCAAAACATATACAGTACTGTTGTTGTAAACCACACAGTCATATGTTTTTTGTAAACAATTCAGATTCTCCATTTGAATAACATGGGATCTTTAGGAGCCCGTGGGGCGGGACCCTGTGGACAGATCTGCATCAAACTTCACAGAAACCATCTTGGGAGTATACAGGACAACATCCTAAAGTTTCATGGCGATCGGTTGGATGGTTTGGCAGCGCATAAACTTCAAACATATATATATATACAAACATCCTCTTTTTATAAATATAGATGTATTTATATGTATGTAAAGATTTACACCGTTTTTTTTACCTTAGCAAATTTTGATTAATTATTTTTTTGTTTGGTTACCGTATCAAAATTGTATATTAAATTGTTTATTATAGCTGAATTTAATTAATAAAAGAATCTATACGATAATGAGGATTTTTGGGTCGTACTACTTTTAAAATATGTAATGCATCTACAACAAAAATGTTGAATGTCCGTGTGAGATGTGTGGATGGCTGCTAATAATTGCTCGTTGGTGATAATTAACACAGTGAGCTATGAGCTAAATTAGTTGGTGTTGAAAACAGAAATGGAACAAGAAATGATTACTGCACTTTTAACTTATATGCCCTCTAGAGGTGGTTTTATAATTTACACTGAACTGCAAACTGTACTTTCTTAATTCAGATGTGTGGTTTCAGTTTTGTTAATGAATATCAAAATAACTGGAGTTTTAATTATTTTATAGTAAATGTAATAACATTTTCTGAGCTTACACCTCAAAATGATTTGAATAACGTTGGTCAGTTGTTTAAGAAAATTGTAGTTTAACATGAAATCCAAGTATGTATAACTTTCCTAACAAATTTAATCTCCTATCCACTTCATTCACATCTACATGAAGGCTAAAAACTATAAATTCCTATTGAGTCTTTTTTTTCTCACTATGTACCTGCTTTGTTAATCTAATGCAAGATGTTTAATAAATTTTATAAAAACTCTAAATTTCTCTAATAGATAAAACTTTTTTATTTTTTAATTCTTTTCTAAATTAAATTTGTGGTCACAGAATTGAATATTTTTATTTTCTTTTTAACTTTCACTGTAAAATGAGAAACAGTGTAGACTAATATCAAGTGAGAAGCAATTAGCTCAAGAGTTAATTAAGAGTCCATGAAAGTATTGTGTTCCATAAATTGCTTGGGAAAACTTTCTTTATTCGAACTTGATAAACAAAATAATCATGTAAGGTATTATCTTATATTTTACTATCACAAGGTATCTGTTATAGAATAAAGATCCAACTAGGAACTTTATTTATAAAATACAACTATATAAAATAATGTTTAACCAAAAGCATTTTATTAATTTTTATTTGTATAGCCAACAGTTTTAATTTATATTAATAAACATATTCGTTCAAACCTAAGAATTTCCTTTCATTTCATACCCTTGATAACTGAAGCATGATCTTTTTTTCATATTAATGATGAAAAGTATTATTGGTTAATAAAACTATGATTTGTACAACCAAGATCTAAATGTTTATCTAATGGGGTACTTTTGATTTTAAACCTCCCAAAACTACACTTAGTCTATTTATTACAAATGTGGAAATGTTTGAATTTTTCTGGATCAACATAGTTAGATCTTTTAGAACAAATTTTATAATTTTATGACAATCGGAATTGGGTAAACGTTTATGTCAGTGAATGATCCTTATTTAACTGATTGGGGCTTGTTTTAGTCTATTTCCAAGAAAGCGTGTACAGTTAGTTGATTGAGAATTAGATTGGTCAAGTGAATGAAAATTGTATTTCATGATCCTTAGAAACTCAGTGACAGTGTTTTTATGTGTAAAGTATTTGTATTTTTTGTGTTATTCAAATAAAGTTATAATTTGTAAATTTTTAATTAATGTCAATGTTGTGAGGGTGGGAGCACCATGATTGTAGTGTTTTAGATAGGTAGAAGGATTGTCCACATTGTACCTTATTATTTTTTATAGCAATATAATAAAAAACATTAATGAACATAATGTTTATAACGTTTGATTAAACTGTTCATGTTTAACACACATAGAGATAATATACCTATTAAGTGTTTATATAATAAAAATATCATGTTTCTAAAACTAATTTGATAGTCACTCAATCTTGCAAGTTAGTCGCTTAGCATTAAAGTTCTAGTGTTGTAGTTAATGCTAGTAGATGATAATGAACTTGACTTCACTGGACTAGAGAAGCATAAAAAATCGCTCTGCGTAGTGATCAAATCACCAAACTGTAAAAAAAAATGCCACTTAATGGGGAATGGAACTATTTTCGTAAATATGAATTATAATCCTTAGGCATGTTCCGTTCCAAGTTCATAAACATGAGTTTTTTTTTTTTTTATTATAAGACAAAATCTCTCTTTTCGTTGCCATTTTATTGACGACAGAGGATGCATGAGGAGTTGAGTCATTGATTCTGAATGTTGTTCCTCTACTTGTCTTTGTTATCATTATTATTGCCAAAACAAGGCAACAGTATATCTGTTGCTTTTTCATTAATATTATACTATCAAACATTTTGTTTTTTATTCAAAATATGTAGTTTGAAAGTTTCTTTTGTATTTTTATTTGAAAGTTTATTGAGATATAATAACTTGAGAACTCAAGTCTGGAACTCATTGTTCACGTATTTTGTTTTCTCAAAAAAGGCTGCTGGAACCGCTGTAGTTGGAATCAACTTTTACAATCGATTCTAAAGCCAGGGCTGAGAATCTGTGGAATCAACTTTAGGAATTGAGAATCAATCCAACGCTATCGCAGTCAATATATTATTATGAATGCACTTAATATGACAATTTATGCTCAATACAAACATTAAAAACTTTATATAATTTGAAAAATGGATATACGAGAAGATTATTGGTTGAAAGTAGTTTAGAATGTTTGAGTTATGAAGTAACATTAAACTCTTTTTCTCGTAAAAATGCTGGTTTCACACTTTCTTATCTATGTAAAGATCAGTTATTTCTGGAATCTTGATATGCCTACGCAGCAGCTAATGTCTTATCCTAGATTCTGGTCAATTTCAACAAATGTATTAATGATATTTATTACTATTCACATACGGCCCAATCGGACTGTATGAAGCAGTTTGTTTTGATAAGTACCGTATGAAGCAGACCGATTGTTTTGATAAGTTAACTGTTTGCTGTGCCCAAAATTGTTTCATTGTTTCTAAATGAGCTCTCTTATCACTAGATCAGGTTGACATAATGCATTTCAGCCTTCGGTTTTCTCATGTTTTCAGTGTATGTCAGTGTATTCATTGTAGTGATATTCAAGTAATGGAACATAAATATTTCATTCCATCCCATCCCATTGAACATAATGACCGCTTAACTCTAGATCTTTGGTCATAGACATAGATTATGAAAAGACAGCCAAACAATAACCAGCTAATTGTTGAAATTAGTTTATCATTGGACCAATAAGTAAGATTTAATTCTTTAACGACCCATAAACTCTTATGTTTTTGCAGCAAGAAGACAGATAACAATCAGTGGTGGGAACTTTTTGACCAAAATACCAGTAGATTCTATTACTACAACGCCACCTCACAGAAGACAGTCTGGCACAGGCCTCAGAATTGTGATATCATCCCTCTAGCCAAACTACAGGTCAGTAAATTGGTTTATATTGTATTACATCTGTGTCAAGGTAAAATTTACAATATAGTGTCATGTTATATACAGCCATTGTTGGACTACTGGTAATTTACTTATTGCTTGTTTATTCAATTTGAAATTATTTGTTGGTATAATAACGTATAAAATGTTACAGTTTATTAATTTAGTTATAATTTTTTAAATTTAATGTTAACTTGTGTTGTTTTCGCAACTAAAGGAAATTTTTCTCATCTGATAAATATATTTTTGTTGTTGTTTGAATCCTATGAAGTATGCACTATTTAGTGTTCATCTATAATATAAACTTCCATTGTTTTTGTTAATTGTTGATTGATTTTTACGGAGTTGGATAAAGTACTTATTTAAAAATTTGTCTGGTAAGAGCAGTAGTTTCCTAGGTACTTAATTTTATTTAACTCTTATTTTATTTTTTATTTATTCATAAGACGCCGATCGTCAAGATATGGGCGAATATGGATTTCGAATGAGTGTGATGAGTGTAGATGAGCGAATGTAGTCATTGTTACAAACTAAGGCCGACTATTCCTTAGAAAGTGTCATTAATTAATAGCCCAATGACAAATGAACAGCCGGTGATTATCAGCTGATCCTTCTCAAAATGTATTGACTCTGATTGGGATCGAACTGAGAACCTTTAGCATATGAAGCTGGGATTGAACCAACTACGTTACCGACCAATTAGGTAATAGGTTGCATCAAGTATTTGCACACATTAAGTCACGAACGAAAGTGGTGAACGAAAGACCACAAATTATTAATACATTGGTTATCATGAATATTAATTAAATACAGCGCTTGATATACTGCAGCAATGTAATAAAACATCCTATATATTAAAACATTCGGGTCATTATTTATTATTCATTTCTAAGATGCCGATCGTAGAGATATGGGCGAATATCAGTGGTGAATGAGTGTGATGAGTGTAGATGAACGAGTTTAGTCATTATTACTATCTGAGTTCGACTTAGCTCAGAAAGGATTATTTATTAATAGCCTAATAGCCAGTGCAACTATGGGACCTACAACTTTACGTGGAATCCGAACCACGTAGTGTTGGTCAGACTAACTGACAAGTCTGACACTCAGTTCTCTTCCCTACACAACATCTGAACCTTGACTACCTTCCAACATGGACACCCCAGACTAGTAGTGTCCACGTCGATGGCAACCATTGAGCGGACACTGTGTCAGTATTAGAGGATCGGACATAGAACCTATCACCTATCCACAATACTTTGTCCGCAATTAGCTGGGTTACATTACCATGCCACTAGTGTCAACAATAAGTTATGTGTATAATTTGTTCCGTCCATAACGACTATGTAATATTTTTGTGTAAATGTTCATGTTAGATTACCAATTTTTCTTATTATGTCACAAAACTTGGTATTTTACTTAATAAAATAAGTTACATTTAGTTTACTCTCTTTCTGAACGTATTGACCGATTTTGATGAAATTTTTTAATTCCAAAGTTAATTTTGATTTTTAAGTCGTAACGGAGCTAGATTTTTGAAATTCCCATAGGTTTTTTCCTACGCAACGTTAAAGTTGTAGTGTTATTATCATGGAGATTAATTTTAATTGACCAGCTGGCGGCATAAACAAAATGTTAAATGGTCTAAATAATTTGTTAGGTTAAACATAGAGAGCAGTACAGTAAATATTAAGTTAATTATAAAAAGCAAATACGTACGTATGTCTGTGTGTATGATATCGTCAGCTGTGAAATAAAATTAAAACATTTTAAGTAGGCTTAGTAATAACATCGGTTGTTTATAATTATTACACTCTAAATAGAGTGCAAATAAAGTGCAGTGAGTGAGCTACTGTAAATGAATTTAAGTAGTGTGATTTTACATAATACAGTTTAATTAGGACACAGTAATACATAATTACTAATATTAGGAGTCAAAAGTCACATGCAGAGGTCGAAGGCCGAAGTGTCATGAGCGCAGCGAGTCACGGAGTTGGCACGCTTCGTGTGCAGGGGTGTCCCCTAGTATAAATTGTAAAAGTCATGTAATAAAGAGCAACTGTCTGACACGTTGTAATTAAGTCCAAAATTTAACAGTCTGACACGCTCATTATTCCACTCCGTTTTAATCACCAATCTAGGCTCTACTGTGTACTGTGCAAACGTTTCATGTCTCGACAAGATTGATGCATCTTTTCGATTAGTTTCTAGCTGCGTTCAGTTGTTCAATATATGCTGGTGTGCAGTGGAGTACAGACGACACAAGGTGTCGACACAAAACAACACAATTAGGAGGCCTTGGAGCTGTAATACATGATCAGCTGTGACGAAGCTATGTCAGCTGCCAATACTTTGATGCAGGTCCGAGGAACGTGAATTTGACATTAGCAATGGTTAAATGTTGAAAAACATTCAAGAAAAGACTTATCACAAATGTTTACGAAAAAGAATCAGAAGACTAACACAGATTTTTCCATTTTTAGATTGTAGTATGTAGGCTATGCACTGTTCAAACTTTCTGAGTCATTATTTAATGTGATAAATCTGTCGGTATAAAAAATAAAGCATAAATTAATTATTTGTAATCCTTGATATTTATTATGTAGTCCAATACACAGTACCTTAAAACAATGGTAAATTTGAGTTTTTTAAACTTATACAGTGATTCAGAAGTATTAAGACAACATTTGGTATTCTGACGCCCTTCCGGTCCCGTAACTGTCGGATTATCAAGAGTCAACTGTATTATTGTACCTTTATAGGACATGTTACTTATTTGGTCGTGTGGAGTACACAAGACTGCATTTATTTTATTTCTTTAAAACTATGTCCATAAATTTCAAAGCATGTTATAATAAAGGAGGGCTGTTGTAAAACAGTAAAAATATCTATAATATGCATAGAATGTAGCAAATAATGTTGTAATAAAATTTTTTTTATTTACAACATTATTTCACTAACTCTCTAGGTGTGGTACAAACACCCACACCAAAAATAATAACATATTTCCTCGCCAGTACTTAAAACTGAATTAGCCGTCAATTAGCGTGATTTGTATGCAAGGAGATACAGGAGTGTGTGCTAGAAGATGGGGGCTGTGGCGTTCAGATTTTTTTTGTAATTAATTCCTAAAATCAGTTCTGTGGTCATTTGTATACCACACGACTCATAAGAGTTAAAAAAAAAACTAAAGGTCACCATTTTGAAAATAACTTTAAATCTTTTTAGATATTTTTTCTTGAATTATTACTAAATAAAAAATAAATAAATAAAATAAAAATAAATAAAAAAGCATTATTTTTTTAATATTAAAAGAAAATACATGTCAATTGTTTTATGAAAAATAGAAAATTTCTTCTAGTTGATAAGAAAAGAAAAAATTGAATAACAAATTATTAATTTTTGCTCGGCCAAAAATCTAAAAATGCAAAATCCCAATTTTATTGTAACACCCTGTAAAGGCAATATTAAGTGCCCTTGCCTCTTCTCTGAAGGAATTGATTAAACTATTTGGTCATGTAAAAAAGGTTGAAGTTTGATAGTATGCCAAGCATTACAATAGATAAGGAGGTTCAAGATATAAGGCCAAGGAGCAAAGCTACTGACATTGCTGCTCCTCTTATTACTGACGGTACATTGGAATAAGAAGTACAGAAATATGAAATTTAGGGAGGTAAAAGTGAGAATAATTAGGTTACCCTATTCTGTAATTTTACAGAACTAGAGAATAATACCGTAACCCTAAGTCTTTAAGAATTATTTTTCTGATTTTTCAAGTTTTTCTTAAATAAAGTTTGACTTTATTAAAAGTCATAGTTAAAATTTATGTTAGAGAAAAGTTTGCAATGGAGGAATAATTTATTACGTTCAACTTTTTTTGTCACTTTAAATTATTTTTATTTACTTATAAGCTTACTCTTTTATTTATAATCTATTTTAAATCCAAGGATATTTCCAAACTTCAATTATGAAAATTAGTGAAGTATAAAAACAGATAAATTTCTGACGAATAAAATACCTCAGATCAATAAAGTTAAATTTTAACTATAATTCTGATAATTGTTGCTATAGTTCTGAATATAAATCTACCTCTTAAAGCTAGTTAATAATATTATTTGTTGAAGACGCTAAAACAGAACACTGAGCCAGCAGTTCAGGAGGACTCTACGGACACCAGCTCCTACAAACCCAAGGAATCCGTTGCCACTCAAACTCCCGGCCGGACTCGCTCACACACACATTCAAGCAAGGTGACAAATCATTTTCAAACTCTTAATCGCAAGTGAAGTAATTTACATAATAATTTAAAGAGAATTTGTCAGTACTTCCTCTCATGAAAGTTGATTTTGAAGGAAACATTAAATACTTTACAGTAATAACTTACTATAAAAGGTATTTTTATTTTATTTTTTTATATAGAATATAATTCTACAGGAAGTAGTGTTTGTGATGCCTTAAGAAGTTGCCTGAAAACAATTCTTCCTGAAAATGTATGCGAGTACAAAATTTCAAATAATTCATGTGACCTGAAACTTAGCCAAACCTGCTTATTCATGTTCAGTTTTCCATCATCAGTTCATGATGTACATATAACTAGCTAATGACTCATCCTTTGCAGAGGAGTTGAATACAGAATTACAATAAAAACCAAAAAGAAAATTTTAGTGCATCATATTTGCTATTTAACCCTTTCGATGCCGCGGTCCGATATATCGGACAGCGGTAGTTATGCTAAAAATGCCGCGGTCCGATATATCGGACCGCTCGTAATGTTTTTTTTTCGATAAGGCATTTTTGTTAATATGCAACATATACGGTACCAATCTGTTGAGAATTGATTATAGTACTCATAAAAAGTGTTTTAAACATCTTTGAAATATGCGTTTGTTTACCTTAGAATTTTAACTTTTGTGGTTTGTTATTGTTTACTCCCGGTTACTGTTGCTAGGAGTTGTTTGTGTCAAGTTGTGTTCGTGCCGTTCGAGGTTAAGTTTCATTGTTTTTTCTTGCTTTTTGTAGTTTATTTATTATAAATAACTGTAAAATGAGTAAGAGACGTCGAGATACATCTCCAGTGAGTGAAAACACTCTTATGAACAATGTGACTGCTAGTGGGATTATGCTCATAGACAATGATGTGAGTGATAGTTTCGTGAACGAAATTGAATCGTCTTCCTCTGAGGATGATTTGTTATCTGAAGATGACAATGACAACATCTTTGGAGATGACACAGATGAGGATCCGAATTATATTCCTTCGGAAACAGAATTGTCAGATGAGGAATTGGATATCAATGCGCCCAGTACTTTGACAGCTCCGCCCCGCCACCTAGGCCTAGACCAAGAGGTAGGCCTAGAGTTCCATTATTCGATAACTTAGAGCAAAATAATGATGATGATAACGTAAATGATGATAATGATGATGTTGGACCGGTATGGAACAATGTTGATGAAGGGAATGATCCAGGCTTTCAACATTCATTTGTTTACACTGAGAATCCAGGCCCTAAACATTGCCCTAGGCCTACTGCTGATCCTATAGAATATTTTTATATGTTTTTCACGGTAAATTTATTGACACATTTTGTTGATATGACCAACAGATATGCTAGACAGTATTTTAGATCTCATCCTAACCTTTCTCCTGGGTCAAGGGCTTTAGAGTGGAAACCAGTTACACTGAACTAAATGAAGGGGTTTATAGCAACACTTCTAAATATGGGATTTATAGTGAAACCAACAATTGCTTGTTACTGGTCAACATCTGATGAATTAGAAACTCCCTGGTTTAGCAGGAATAGATTTCAAATGTTATTGCAATTCTTCCACATTGTGGATAACAGAAATCTTGCAACTCCTGGGCATCCCGACTATGACCCCTGCGGTAAATTTTCCTATCTAGTTGAATATGCAAATTTGGTTTTCAGACGGCATTACACTCCTCACAGAGAACTTTGTGTCGATGAGAGTCTCATTGGTACAAAGAGCCACACAAAGCTGACCCAATACCTACCAAATAAGCATCACCACAGGTGGGGCATTAAACTTTGGATGCTCTGTGATAGTGTGACGAAGTACTGCTTAGGGTTTAGTGTTTACAAAGGAAAAAGTAATGAGCCTAATGAACATGGTTTAGCTTACAATGTTGTGACAAAGCTTTTGTCACTAGGCCCTTACCTCAATAAAGGGTTTTCGCTTTTTGTTGACAATTTCTTCATGTCGCTGCCTTTAGCCACATACTTATACAGCAAACAAACATTTATAACTGGCACTATGACGAGGAATAGGAAAGGAATACCACCGGAAATGAAAGGTAAATTTCAAGTTGGACAAAAGTTGTATATGAGGAGTGATGAGAAGGTTATACTAGCATACAGAGAGAAGGCCTCTCAAAAGAATCCTGTAATTTTGTTGAGTACAAAGGGTAAAGCTTGCAGTATAGAAAAACAGAAGAGACTTCGTGGTGGGGATAATGTAGGCCTAGTATCAAAACCTGAAATAATTGACCACTATAACCGATTTATGGGAGGTGTAGATCATACAGATCAAATGTTGTATGTATACCTCGATGAGAGAAGAACGGTCAAATATTGGAAGAAGGTGGTCTTGAATGTTTTCAGCCGTATGATATTGAATTTATATATTATTTATAAGGAAAATAATAATGGTAAGGACTTGACAAGAATGGAGTTTACTCAATCAATAATAAGAAGCTTGAAAGAGGAATGGCTTGCTGAAAAAAATCCCCAGTAACCTGTGGCAAGACCAGGACCAGGAGGTGACGCAGATCCGCAACAACCTGCTTTTGGACTAGTAATGTTGGAAGGCAAAAAAGAAAGAAATTGTTGTGTGTGCACTCCAGAAAGCAAGGCAGCTGGAGGAAAAAGAAAGAAATCCAGAACCATTTGTGTAAAGTGCCAAAAAGGAGTCCACGGAGTGTGTTTTGGGCGCCATAAGTGTTGAACTTCCCGGCAGATAAAAGTTTAAAAAATTTTTTTGTTAATAGTTTTTTATAATCCTTTATAGATAGTGTTATCTTTCATAATTTTACATTAGAACTCATAAGTGCAATTTATATCAGTGTTATTTATTCATGTTTTATGTTTTGTGTAATAATCGCTCAAGTGTGACAAATATGTGATTTTGTACTGTCGAACAAAAATGACCATAAATCCTGGGATTTTCAAGGTAAGACTTTGAAATTTGGTATGCATGTTAGTAATTAAATGTTCTTTCAAATAAAGCCACTTTTATAGCCCTAGTATTTTTTTTGTATTGTCTGAAAAGTTTCAAAATTGAAAAATTTTTTTTTAATTTTTAAAAAAAAGTTGATTTTACAAATTAAAACCAATATTTTATTTAAGAAAATATATAAGTAGTGAAAAGAGCATTTCAAAACAAGAAAAACCAAAAAATAATTATGAAAATATATTGAAAAATAACAAAGTTAGAACAAAATATCGTAAACTATACATATTCACTAAAAATACCCCCGGCATTTCTAGCATACCAAAGGAAAAAATGCCCGGCATCGAAAGGGTTAAAGTATCTTGAAACAAATCAAAAAGGTAGCTTGATTGCCAAGTCTTAACATTGCAGAGCATGTTTTTACGATTATTGAACTTTTGCTGAGTTTTAGCTTTTTTGTGCCTGTGATTGTTAATGTGAGTATTTAGAGGAACAAATGTTGCAATTTAAAAATGGAGTGTTATATGTGTTTCAATGCCTTTGACCAGAGTCAAAACTGTGAAGAGGTTGTGAAGACTAGCAGCAGTGGTCGAGTTGTTGCTACTGAGACACAAACATCACCTCCGTGCTCCCCAAGGTCTTCGCGACGAACTCACCATCACCATCATCATCACAGGTACAAATGAATTCATTATGCTAATGGTTTTAGACATTGTTTCAGTCAAGGTCTTTTAGAAAAACCACTTCCATTGATTTAATCCTCTATGCATTGCACTAAAATTCCTTTAACCCTTTGCAATTAATTGGTAGTCGAGCTGGGTCACCAGCATTTGAACTGTGTTGTAATACATGTTGATAAGTCGGTCCTAAATAATCCAAATGTGCTGCAATCTTTTATCTTATATTCTTACAATTCTTACATTTCTTACATATGAGACGCCGACACAACGTTGTTGGTATTTTAAGGCGAATATGAATGGTTATGTGAGTGTAGGATGAGTGTGGATGAGTGTAGTCTGGTTACTAACTGAGTTCAACTGTTCCTCAGAAAGGGCAATTTATTAATAGCCCAACAGCCAGGGCAACTAAGGGACCTACAGCTTTACGTGGAATCCGAACCACGAAGTGCTGGTCTGATTTTCAGCTAATTGACAAGTTTGATACTCAGTTATCTCCCCCACACAACATCCGCACAATGACTACCAACCAACATGGACACCCCAGACTTCTCTAGTAGTGTCCACGCCGATAGCAACCACTGAGCGGACACCATGTCGGTATCAAGAGGACCGAGCATCCAATCTATCGCCTACAATCTCCCAAACACTTTGTCCCCAAATAGCTGAGTTACAGCACTGCGCCACCAGTGCCGACAACAGTTTTATCTAACACAGTTTTATCTAATAGCAGAATAGGTACAAATGTAATATGATAATTTTACAGTTTATTTCACAGCTTATGCTCATTTTGCCAGCTGTTATGCATATTAGTGATGTTATTGTTTATTCTGGTGTCTAAAGTGTTTTTTCGTGTTAATGTTATTAAGAATTCATAAAATTCAAAACTGTTGACAGGTTTGTCTAAATATGTTTAATATTATTGTCTAGTTGTTTTAGGCAACTTCAGAATTTTATCTAGTGTTTAGGGGTTAAATATGGGTGTACACTATTTCAATACTGAAAATGTCTTTTATATATAAATTTATTCAATAAATATATTTAGGTGTAATGTATGAATATAATAAACAATTTTAGTACTTTTATATTTCTACAGCTTGTTCAATGTATTTCCTCATTTAAAAATATATTATTTTATCACTTTTAACACACTTCAACAACAATTTTTTTGTTCTTTGGTTTTATCCTAAATAAATGCAGGAATATGTGTAATTTCAAAGTTATTTCTCTTTTATCCGCTCACTTATAAGTTATAGCATCTGCCTGTATGCTTCAACCAAAAAATCTATCCTAGATAGGATCCTTAGAAGATCTAAAAAGCTATCAGAATTATGTTAAAATTAAAAAAAATTCACCCTAAAATGTTAAATATATTGACATTTTTCGGGCAGTACATTTTTTATTGTATAATGTGCTTGAAAACCTGTCACTCAATAATTCCTTTAAATGAGATTAAGCATACATATAACACAGCAGGAATGAAATTACACAGAAAGCAGGAATGAAATTACAGTACCATTGTTTAAATTTTTATGAAAAGGAACATTAATGGGATTAAAATACCTTAGATACATACCAAAACATATAAAAAAGAGTTGGAAATAAATAAATTTAGAAAATGTTTTAATATAATAGAATTTGTACTGTAATATAAAAATCAAATTACTCCTTAAAATAAGTTATGTATAGAACTGTCATTTTTCTTTTTAGTTTGATTTGTGACACTATTTATTGTGTATGTATTCTTGCACAGTTTATGAAAGAACATCTTCAATCACTATAAGAGTTGAACACAATATAATCTTAAACTTGATTGTGCTTGATAATAGTACAATAATATATTTAATTGTCTGCCTTGTATTCTCAGATTCAGTGAAGATACTGTTTGAGATAGAGCCACAACTGGTAATAATTGGTTTTTTTGAAGCAGAATTTTTTTAATGCAGTTTTTGAGTTTAGTAAGTTGTTTCTGCCTAGGCATATAATACAAAATTTAAATGCATAGTATAAAGTAAAAGTTTTTGTATAATGTAATGATTTATTTTCAATACATGTACATTGTACAGTTTTATATTTAAAAAATTAATAAATAAATTTAAAAAATGCTTTTCTTAAATTACATTATTCCTTATTGAAACATATACAATGATGATTAGTAAGCTCTTAAATTTTTCTTAAAGTTTATGAATCACCGTGATCATGAGCAGTCTGTAGAACTTGAAACAAGAATGTGTTTAGTTTCTTGCTGTGATGATGTATTCATTGACGGCCACTTTCAGAAATTAAAGCCTTAAAAAAGAAGTTTTTGAATCGAAAAAAACTTGTACTAAATGTTGTTCTGAACTAAAGTAAAAGGTAATTGCGATTGTACTCTTAATAATAAATTGTAAGAATTGGAGTCCACCTTTCTTAGTTTTATCTCACGTTCAAATATTTCAGACACCAGCATTCATCCTCCCAACAGACCCACACACCAAGTCGCAATCCACCAATGGAGTGTGGTCGTCCGCGGCGGGGCAGTCAAGGTTCCTGGTACAACCGCACCACTCAAACACAGGTATTAATGTTATTGTGGGAATTGTTGTATAGAATTAAGTGAATTGAAAATTGCCTTATGATTCCTTTCTTTCTGGGGTTACAGTAGCAAAATATTGAGAACCCATCCTGGACATAAATTAGGGTTGTCCAGTTAGGGGGTGAATTTTACATCCATTGGAACATTTTATGTGAACTATAACAGATTTTTAAAAAGCTCGATTTTGTACATTTCAAGCATTGCCATTTTATATAGTATAAACCTTTTAAGCATTTTGTTTCCCTTGTTAAGATCTTTAATTTGATATAGAACTTTTATATTATTTAATGAAAATATTTTTCTAGCTCAAAGATCCCGCTGATGAAATAAACTATTGAGTTTTACTTTATAAATAGTTTTTTAGACAGAGTACCCATGTTTTTAAAGTTATTTCTGTAATCCACAATGGTTCACCAAACTAATCAATTGTTTATCAAGATTAAGATAGTAATTTTAAACTATCGCCATTTTGGCTAAGATGATCTTTTTGAGATCGAGTTAGTTTGCTGCATTGAGTTTTTGTAATAAAGACCTTTATTATGATGTGCATTTCAACATATGCTCTGATTTAAGATTTTCTTTTGACTTCTTGTGGACCGTCCCCAGATAACAAAAAAATTTATATTTGCTTCAAAAAGTAGATTTTTAGATTAGTATATATGTGTAAAGTGTTATTACTTTATGTGTCTAGAAGTCTCAAGTCTGATAGTACAACATTGCTTGTAATACATTTCACATCCTGTAAAAAGTTTTAACTAAAATATTGCTATGAGCAAAGCTTAAGCGGGCTCAAACGGTGTGAATGGCTTACCATATGTTAACAAACAACCACTTCTTCGAGTCCCACATCCCCATTGCCTCTTTGATCCTCCAACTGTCAGTCTCATTTCTTTTATTAAAAGTTAGATATACACCATATTTCGTAGTATCCTCAGAATGTAAACATTTTTTAGTTAAAATATCAGTTATACTAACTGAATTTTCTTGTTCTATAGACTGGTCCAATCCAAGATTCAGGCCGGTCCAGTGACTCAAGCTGTGTCTCACTAAGTCGAAATTCGTTGGAATCAACAACAGTAAAACCACTGGAATCACCAAGTCATTGTAACCTGAAACATTCACCATCATCTGGTCTTACACTCTCCACCTCCACACCTATACTTAAAAAGAAGCCATTGAGTGACTCAAATAGTCAGGCAGATAAAAGAACTACAGGAATCTCAGTGCAGAGAAGCGCGTCGAATGCAGCTCATCTACCTGCTAAGCAGAAAAGCTTTGACATTGATATCAGTAAGTAGAGTGGAATAGTTAGTATTTTTTTGTTATCTAAATTAATAGGCTACTAATCACAATTTTTTTAAATATATTATCTTTCAGCCTATGATATGATTCCATTTTCTAAAACTAATAATTATCAGTTGTATACTTATTAAGAATCAATTAACTATATAAGAACTGGAACGTGCTGTCGTTAGCAAAGTCTATAGCTCTCCTGTTGCATACAGCTAAGTGTTGCGGGTATTGTATGAAGTACTACTGCAGGCGATGTACCTTGCTCAGCATTATCTGTCGGTGCAGTAATAATATGTACCTGACTTTGAAGATTGTTTACTAAGAGGCCTATGAAAAATCCTATCACACCATTGTTTTTCTCGTTTAATTGTACATTATGATATGTGCATTTAAAAATATTATTTTAAGTTTCAGTCATTTTTATCCTTGTTGGAACAAAGAAAGTAACAGAACTTTTACTAATTTTCAATGTGCATAAACTGTACACTTTTATTGTTCAAAACTCAAATGTTAATTTGGTTGATAGAAATAATTTCCATAAGCTTTGTAAATTTCAGAATATTAACTTTTCAAGAAAAACTGTTCTTATCAATTTCCTAAAACAGCGTGAAATTCTTGGCTTCTAGATTTTGTGAAATGAATTACTTGTTCACGTTGTATTCCTTATGAAGTATATGGTTAAGATACATTACATTAATATGTGTGATTAAATGCAGAGATTTAAAACAGTTTAAATTGTTTAATATAAAGTGATTTTAAATGGATTTGATGGTATTAATTAAATTGACAGGATATATTGGTGGCTCAGTGGCTACGGCTTCAGAATGCGGAGGGCAAGGTCCAATGTTCGAATCGCCACTGAGCCAACGGTTGGTACTTCACTTGTTGAATAAAGTTCACGCACAGGCCTGTAAGTCCTTGTGAACTGGCAAGTGAATTTAAAAAAAATTATATATATATATATATATATATATATATATATATATATATATATAAACAAACTAGTTAAAACAGAAATGTATATATTTAAAATAAACAAAACAAAATAAATACTATAGTGAAATAGAAACAAGACAAAGGCTATTTTATTTAATTATCCATGAATGTTTAAACTAATCCTTAAATTTAATAGCACTTGTTGGTATCAACAACAGTTATTGTCCTTAAAAGCCTATGTATCTAAGACCTTAGCTAGAATTACAATGATAGTAGAATTTTACTTAATGAATAGTCATACTAACAAATTGACATCCCATATTTAGTTAGCAGCTTATGTGTAACACACTTGCTAATTCGGGTATTTATTTATTTGTTGTAATATCCATTATATGGTATAACTATTGCACATTAAATCGAAAACATGAATCATTAATCAAGAAAGCCAGAATGCAACCTCCAGAAAATGGACTGATTGTTGCCATCGCGCATTGCAGTTCTTATATAGTTCCTTCGCTTCATAACTATAGTTGCATCTCTTTTTTTTCTATTGGGTGTTGGGGCCTTTTTTACCTGAATGTTGTGATATTACCAGCAACAAGCACCATATTTAGTTCTAGATTTGGTAGTAATTTATCACTGATCCACTTTATATTATTTTCTTTATTCATATTTTGGTAATAATCACCAGAAGACAAAGAGGCCTTCCACATGGTGATTGGTTCTGAAATAAACCCCTTTTTTCTACCAGCATGAATTATAAATTAGGAATCACCTTTTGATGTTGTGACATAGGTCCCTTTATTTGTGTCGTCTGTCCAATTACATGTGATGACAAAACCTAAGTTTTGTCTATGTAGATTATTGGGTGTTCTTCTTTGTACTTTTTAGTAGGGATGTGCGAGTAGCTCGAAATTTGAGTTTTTTTCGAGTTTTTAAAAAACGAACTAGATTCAATATTTAAAAAAACTCGAAAAAATCGAGTTGAGTTTTGCCATATCTTTGAGATAAAACGCTTCAATCAAGTCAAAAGTCCTATTGTATAACAGATTATAAAGGTGAGCATTTTATGTAGGCAACTGTATATAAAATATGATAATAATATTTTATTCGTAACCTGATATGTTCTCACGATGTATTCACGCACACAAGTCACGATCGTACGGCCATGGCAATTACGGCGAAAAGTATTCCCGTTATTTAGAAAGAAGGTATGTCCTAATACTGTTCCAAATAGCCATTACTAGTTATTCATACAAAACATGATAAACGATCACAAAGAATCAGTTATTGAACCGTTTCAAAACTTCGTTAAATAACTTTTACCAACATTTGAAATTAACACTTGCATTTATTTCAGGTCATCCTTTAAAAATTCATGACTAAAACTATTGAAATTTTAAAGCTATAATAATTTGAGATAGAATGCCAGGAACAGTTTCGTTCCGACACTGTTACTAATGAAATAACGATTACATCGCTACTACCAGTGCATCGCCGACTCGATGAGTCCCAATATAAAATGTACTGCTAGCCGTGGGTTCGATTTGTTATCCATTTTGTTTTGAGTTTTTGTTGACATTTACGCTAGAGATGGGAATTACAGTTACTTTTTCAATAACCTGTTACGTAATTCTATTATGTTCTGGTGACATGTTATAATAATCTGTTATTTTTGTAACCTGTTACTCTCGACACGTTGACGTTCCAGACAGTTATTCTCTTTCTGCTATGGTCATACGTTACTTAACGGCTCAAAGCCTCGTTACGGCTGGTCTAGATAACGTTCCAAGTTACGAAAGGTTATGAAGTTGAAGTAATGTTACGTTATGATAATGAGTTACGGTCGTTGCAGCTTTGCTTGACATTACAGAGTTACCGCTCAGAGTTCGTTCTGTTATCGATAATTTAATTGTAACATGCAAGAGACTTAAGTTTCCTTCGTAGTTAGTGATGGGATTACCTGTTCTTTAAAGTGAACAGTGATAACCGTTCCTGCTCACTTCTGAGACCTGTGATTTCAAACAGTGATTTCGCTCTTTTCGCTCCAATTGTGATTTGAACGTCAAATCACTTAGACCTATGGCCTTCTACACCAACAGGGACGCTTCGAGGTTATGTATTTGAGGTGATCCAAACTTTATTAATTATTAAGCAAACTAAATAAATAGTGTTAGAGTGTGTTGCTTACTTCATTTCAGTTTTATCATTTTTGAAAATTAAGGGTTAAATACTCGACTCGAATACTAAAATTGTTACTTGCACACGCCTACTTTTTAGTTTCTGTTTGGTAATTAATATTTTGTTCTCTATGTTACAATTTTCTGTTGGTTATTTTCTGTTATTTCCCTTTTTTTCTTTTTTTCCCATTTGAAACCAAGTTCTTTTAACATCAGATGAACACTTTCATCACTTCCAGTAAATCCTATTCTTGTTTGGAGTTCCTTATTAATGAGTTTAGCTGGTTTTCTGCATAACAGCTAAGGACTACTCGCCATACTACAAATTTGTCAAAGTTGTATCTTTTTTAAAAGGAGAGGCCGATCCTCCTTCTTAACCTTACTCTGCCCATTCCTCATAGACTATTGATCTGTGCGAGGAACTTATTCAGACAGAGTAAGAGGGCGAACCAGTACAGTAGAAGTTGAATATTACTGATAAATCTTCCAGTCTAGGCCGTATTCGAACCAGCACTATCTCTAACGAAAACGCAAAGTCTTGACGCCTTAGACCGCTCAGCCACCGGCATCTATCTAGTAGTCCAGTAGTATTGATAGGTACTTGTTTTGGTAGGTATTTTTTTTGTTTGGGGTTTTAACAAATCCTGTACCCTCGCCGTGGTTTTGAATGGCATGTGCCTCACTGTTTATCCAAGTTACAACTCGCTGAGAAACTCCTGTAGCTGCAGGAGGTTATCTGACCATAACTAAAGGAGTTTAAAATTCCTTACAGTAAACTTGTAAACTTGACTTACAATTTCCCTGCTCTGACCCTTGTTTTGGTAGGTATTTTTTTTTGTTTGGGGTTTTAACAAATCCTGTACCCTCGCCGTGGTTTTGAATGGCATGTGCCTCACTGTTTATCCAAGTTACAACTCGCTGAGAAACTCCTGTAGCTGCAGGAGGTTATCTGACCATAACTAAAGGAGTTGAAAATTCCTTACAGTAAACTTTTAAACTTTACTTTCAATTTCCCTGCTCTGACCCTGCAAAACCGTATTAACATCAGACATTATAAGCATAATTAACTTATTATTTTCTCGTAAATAAACGTATAAAAATCAAAAAGTAAAAAAATAACGACAAATAACATAATACGTAATTAAAGTAGGTCTATAATATCTAAAGTTTTTTTTTTTATGTAAGTTTTACTAAATTAACTTTCTTTACAAAAATAAATTTGGCAAAGTGTATTGTCTGATATATCTCTAAAATCATTAACCAGCTGTTGTTTTCTTTGAATTAAATCAATTCTGTTATACTGTTAATGTTTTTAGAAATGCCTTGTTCCTCATCTCACCATTACTTATCGTGTAAAGGTCACAAGCACAGCTATATGCATTAATTGAATTCTATTTAGAAATTCTAATTTAATAATATGCAAATATATTTATATACAGTAGGGTCGCCGTAGTCCGAACCCACGGTAGTCTGAATCGCACGGTAATCCGAATGACCCTCCCGGCCACTTGCAAACATATTTCGTTGCATGTCTCAACTTGTTAGTTTTTTATACAGATAGTAACAGTGATAGAACTGTTGTTCTAATAATCATCAGAATATCAAATAAACGTAAACAGATAACTTTAAAATTACAGATTATTTTAATAATTATGTAAAATTTGAATAGTTTAAAATGTTTGATTATCACTTGATGTATGTAAACGATTTTTAAAGATATAAACATTTTCTTCTAATTGAACTCAGCAGTTTTAACAAATAGGCTACTTATGTAAATAGTTGGATTTTTTCATTACTGTACTTGTCTAGCTTGTTATTATGTATATACAATTGGATATTTTAGTAATTATTCTATTAAATGGTGATTTTATGGAATAATTATTATTATTTCACAAACCTTGATAGTCCGAACAATTTAATAGTCCAAACAGGCCCTTGCAAACATATATTCGTATTTAATACGAATTGTCGTAACCGTACTGTATTTAATAATAAGAAAAAACAACATTTGTACAGAAATTCAAGTATCAGGTGATATTACATTTTGTGTTGAAAAACTAATTTCATTACTAATAAATAGCCTAGTTCATTGTGAGTGAAATTATACTAAACAAAAGTAAGTGTGTACAATTTTACTAATTTTCATGAATTTTCAAACAAATTTGTGAAAAATCGTCCGGCGTTATATTAAAATCTAATGGCCGGTTCGAGGGTTAACTTTGAAATATATATATCTGTTAATTTGAAGAACAGTTAATAACTTTGAAATATGTATAAACACTGCTACTATTATGCTTTTTATTAAGCTAGTTTATGAAATTAGAGGTACAACATTGGTAATATTTCAAGAATTAATTGGATGTTCTAAATAATTGACATGAAATGAAGGCAGCATGCTAATGTAAGACAAATTTGTAATCTAGATAATGAAGATAAAAAGAGACTAACAAAATATTAGTAATGTGTTTAGTCAGTAGATATTTAGTTTTGTCGTGTTTGTAGGTGTGGGTGGTGGGTACAGTCTAGGTCATGAAAACCGCAACACAGGCAGCAGTGTGAGTAGAAACAGGCCCATTCTGTGTAGCAGCCAATCCAATCAACAACTGTCTCGCAGTCGTAGTCAAACTACTCCTCAGTCAGTTGTAAGTGTTTCCCTTTGTTGTGCATTTAATTAGTTTATTAGGAGACATGAGGCATAAGCAAATTTACCCAAGAAGACAAGTCAACTTACACCTTGCAGTAGTAAACAAAGAAATGACAAATAAGAAGACGCACATTTTTAATGGCTCCGGTACTTTGTTCATGTGACTTTATTCATTTGAGTGGCATACTAATTCATGATCTAGCCTTTAAACATAACAAAAAAAATGTGCATTTAATTAATGATACGTGGCGTGTTTTTAAAGTAAAGTAAGTACCGTTTTGGAATCCTGCCGTTGTAGCGCTACGGTCGGCATTCAGTGCATGCACGCTGGGTACTATTATCTGTTGATAAGCCACAGCTGCCGTTACAGATCTATTCAACTGTATTTAAGGTCACTTATGACTGTTTAAAAATTGTCTTCTGATTATAAATTCCGCCAATTGTGAATTATTTGCTGTGTAAGTTTTCATAACGCTAAGGGCGTGAAAGCAGTTAACATTCATCGAGAGATCTGTGAAGTTTATTGAGAAAACAGAATGAGTAATGGGATGGTATTGAAATGGGCGAGCGCTTTTAAGTTGGCCTTACAAATGTGCATGATGAGGAGCAATGTGAGAAACCTTTATTCATTACTGATGCCTTGGTGCAAAACGCCGATGAAAAAGTCAGAGAAAACAGACGCTTTACAACTTATACCATACGGGAAACCACAGGTTTTCAGGACCCCAAGGGTAGAAGTAATAAGCAAGTAGGCTGATACATTATATTATTTATCATAATAACGTTTCGATATACTGAAACATATAAGTTAAATTTAATAACAACACAATTAAATGAGGCTACTTATCTATTTAAGATCCTGGGGAAGCTGAGGGATGCAATAACTGAAACTGCGACCCATCATCCAATGGTGGGAACCATGAACGCTCAGCATCGCCTCACTTCTCCCTCAAACACAAATAAAGCCGACTGTGTGTCGGCGAGGTAGAAGAGCAGGATGCCGATGACGTATCAAGGCCCAGTCCAAAGTTTAAAATTATAGTTGTGGCCTTGACCAATCGCTCGCGCAAGTTGGTTGCAATTAACGTATTACAAATATTGGTATAAACTGCATCGTTATGTAGTGTTTCTTCAAGTATCAAGTAGTGCGATTTATGAAATTCTGACAGCGTTTGAAGTACCGACAGTTATGCTTACACTAGGTTCCCAAAATTCTGACGGACAATCACAAAAACAAATGTTTAACCAGATCTCTCGCATTACTAGAGCATTAGAATCGGGAGGGTTACAAGTTTAAAACCAAATTGTATGGTGACAGACTGAGGAATGTCAGCTGATTTCACACCCTTAGCGTTATGAAAACTTACACAGCACATAATTCACAGTCGGCGGCATTTTTAATTGGAGGACGAATTTTAAACGGTCATAAGCAACCTTAAATACAGTCAAATGGATCCGTAACGGAGGTTTTGGCTTGCCAATAGATAGTAGTACCCAGCGTGCTTGCACTGAATGCTGACCGCAGCATTACAGTAGTGGGATTCAAAAATGGTACTTACTTTAAAAACATGCCTCGTACTTTAAAAAAAGTCCATCCAATACAACAAATACTTCATTTGTTTACTCTCACTCACTCACAACTTATAATTGGCAATATCTTCGATGTTCAGTATGAATGAATGAAAGCAAATTGGGTATTGGTTTGGAAAGCTTAAAATTAAATGACCATTAAATAGACTTTCTTAGCCTAATCATCTTTGTCCTTGTGTAACAATTACTTAACTAGTCTTCAGATATTAATAATCCATGTTTGCCCACTTAAACACATTAAAATCTCTTCCCAATTATAGTTAATATAATTGTGCTGATATAAAATCAAATTACATCCTCAAGAAATTAGCATAGATCCTATTATTTTTTCAATCATACATAAAACTAGAAGGCTAAAATGTATAGACTTAGGAAAACCAGATTATCCAGATCTCAAATTTATCACTTTTTCAACTTAGCAGCCTTTGAAAATGTTGTACCTTTTTGGTATTTCTTGCTGTTCACACTATTTTGTCTAAAAACTGAGGTGTATAAAAGAAAATTGTTTACAAAACGTTAGTAAAAAACATTCCAACCAGCAATTTTTCCTCATAATTTACATCTGAAGCACTATTGAAATTCAAGGCAGTCAAAAATTTGGTGAATGATCAAAGTGTACATTTTTCAATTGTCATTGGTTTGGAAACAAAAGTTTACTTTAGAAAATGCCTTTGACTGTTCAGACCAAGAGCTTTCATTTGTGTTAAAATTATCAGGTCTGTTAGTATTTTCTGTTTGTATCTATCATTCTAATGTTTGGCCTTTCACAATTTGTAATTTTGAGCAGGAAATTTGTCTGAAAACAACAAACAACTGTTTATTCAACTAATTTTTTTTTTCAGTACAGTAAACGTCACACAACACAAATATATTACAATATAAGGACAAAAGCACAAATATACAACAATAATTGCATGAATTGCATATATATCAAAATACAAGCACAGATATCTACTACATTACGAGCACAAAATGCACAAATAAATACTACATAACAAGCACAAAATGCACAAATGTAACACAATACAAGCACAAAATGCACACAAAAATTACAATGTAGGTACAAAAATGTACAAATATTATGGTGATAAATTTCTGCAAACCACGTTCACCTTCCTCAGACCAGAGGTATTCACAAAAGATTCTTTTATTTACATTTTCTTTTATTCACAAAGTATTATTTACATACCAGGAAAGTTCAAAAATATTTTCAAAATAATGAGAGATTAGTATGTAGGTATAGACTATAAATTTAATATACTCTTATGTACTGTATATGCAAATATTTTGTGGAAAATATTATATATATATATATATATATATAATATGTAATTAATACACAAATGTTAAGTATAATACATTTATATGCCAGTACAGTGTTAACACTGCCAGTTATTGGATTAAACGAATGACAGTTATGAAATGTTATCAAAATTCAATTAGTTCTTTTATTTTAAATTTGATCACCAATAAACTGAATATGATAAGAATTAAAAAAAAAACTTTTAAATAGAATTGATTCACCAACTGAAAAGTTGGTTTCAGTCAAGCACACAATAAAATATAATACTACTATACAAGTTTAATAAAACACTATTGGGATGGGATGGAATTCCTTGTTTTCAAAAAAAAAAAAATATTTTTATAGCTTGACTGTATCAACTGTGAGCTGATTATTTTTTAACTTAAATATTATGGGTTGGAGCTCTTCATTGGTTAGAAAACAATGTGTTTAAGTAAGTAAGACTACAAAGAGTGAATGAATATTCAGGATCTACTGTGGATCTTCCAAGTCAACCATTCTGGATCCTTGAATGACCTTCCATAAGTTGTAACCATTCCATACTCATAACTTACACTGATACTACTTCTTCGATTTGTAAAAGTAATTCTTACACATACTTAATAAAAACCCTACAGACAATTTTATAGGAAAGTTGTTTTAAAGTAATGAAGTAATGGCTTGTAAATGAATCAAGATCTTACGCTGTAATTTCTGTTCCAATTAGACAATCAGATGAATCATACAACCTATCTTCAATGTACCAAATAAGTGGATGTTTTGGGTTTTAAAATTGATTTCTGTTTGAAATGGGAAGTTGACATTGTGTATCTAAAATATTAAGCACGTCACATTATCTGTCCAATCTTGTGTCCATTTAAGAATTCATTTAGGATACCTCAAAAAGACTTCAGTTTGACAATGATTTTCCATTATCTACAGATGTAATTGATCAGTCAAATAAGTATTACCATCAACCATAATTTTGTTGTGTAGACCACTCCATTAACTGTGTCTTCCACTCTCTCGTTGGACCAGGAGGAAGAAGATTCTATGCATGAAAAGTACTTTCTATCAAGTAACACCCAAATGTCTAGTGGTAGAAGATCTGTTGAATCAACACCTCAGGTAAAATTTAATAACATATCTCTTAAATTATTGACAGTTGTTTTCAATTATTGACGGATTCATAGTAGAGTATATTTTATTTTACACTAGCTGTATACCCGTGCCTTGCTATGAGATTGACATATAAACAGTAATGTTTAGTTCATTTTAAATGTTAAATTTCAATGAGCATCGCTTAGCCTATTTCAAAAGTGTTTATTTTATTTGTTTTTATTTAACAGCTGATGATGTCAAATAAATGAAGTAACTCCATTATGTAATGTTACCATTGAAACTTTAAAGGCCACTGGGGTGGAGCCTTTGAGTTGGAAGTGAATGAAACCATGCCAGAAACCTTCCTAGGAGTGAACTCTACAACTTCCCAAAGTTTCATGGGGATTCAACGAGTGGTTTAGTAATGCATAAAGGACAAGCATACATACATTCGTTTTTATATATGTATAGATTTTTTTATGGAATATGTTTAACAGAATTTGTTCATCTTTTAGACCTATCATCTTGGAAGTTTCTAGATTTTTAACCCTTCTTTTGAAACTTTTAATTGTGTTGTTCTGGCACTTAGTAGATTAGAGGTTGAGGTTTTGGTCAATCCATGCCTTAGCTTTATCCTGGAATTGTTTCCATATTTAAGCATAAATAAAATCTTAAAAATGTATTTATTTTTTAAAATTTTTAACAAATTTCTCCAATTTTATTTATACCAGCTATGTAATATAACCATATTGTTACTATTCATATTTTAAAATCTGTCAAATATTTCTAACATATACTGTCAAAAAACTATTACCTTTACCACCATTCCTGAAAATATAAAGAAAAAACTAACTTGTCAATAGCCAATATAGAAAATCAAGAATAGAGAAGAGAAATGGAAACAGTCATAAGTATTTAATATTTTACATTTTTTGTGGTATAGTGTGTATTTAATTATGTAATTACAAATCACCAGACTATTATATTTACAAATATAATGATGTATTATTTTATATTCCAAGGGCTATTAAAATTTCATAAACATCATTTACATTTGAACAGCTATTACTTTTTGGCTAGTTTAAATCTCTCCAAGACCTTATTGCACAATTATGAATAGGGGTATTTTTTTTTTTTTTTTTTTTTTTTTTTTTTATTCCTGAATCCTTGAAATAATCAAGAAATAAGGGAGAAGTTGCGTTAAAAAAAAATGCTTCACTTATTATATATAAAAGGATTTGTAAATTGTTTTTAAATTGCCCACTTCCAAAATTTGACCAATCTTCTCTGAAATATTTAAATGTATAATTCTGTTACAAGCGCTAGGAATTAACAAAATCCCATGAAGTTTTAGCCTGTTGGTATTATTGGTATCCCTGTATAATAGTACTTTGGTGCTATTTTACCAGGTACTTGCCTACTTTGTTAGTTTTATAAAAAATAGTAGGGTGTTTGATTATAATAGTGCAATGTAATTTTTAGGCCAGAAGAAAACACCAACATCGATGCCCAAAGTTGAGTCCTGACTACGCCAATCTGGCAAGCAGTGTTCCTCCTCCACCGCACACTCGTCACTCCCATTCCTCCTCTTCAAACTCATCGACTCTGGCAGGTGGTCCTAGGATCCAACCCACCCACCTTGTTACCAGGTATTTAACCCTCTCATTTATTTTATCAATTCCTCAAATCACAAAAATAAAGAAATTCATTATAAATCCTAAGTAAAAATTATTAGGGTGTTATATCAGTAGAAAAAGTAGGAAACCTGAACATAGATGCTCATTACTGTAATCATAATTATCGATACTGCCCTCTTCCAGTGAAGTACGAGAAAACCTTAAAGGAAGGTTTTGATATCATTTGTAACTAAACTTATAATCAACCACTCTTATCAAAATTTGATTAAACAAATAGACAAGTGAATTTTTTTTATCACAATTAAAATATCCAGATTGTTTCAGACCACCTGAGCAGTATCTCCTATGGTTGAACTGTTTAACATAGAGTGATGCAGAAACTGTAAACCTAATAAATCTAATGGCGAATGTCTCGAAATTGTCCCGAAAATGATGGTGTTACACCTCATCTTAAAAGTTTTTAAAGCTTTATTAGTTTGATATAAAAAAAATTTCAAATGATTCTTCCCTTGGGACAGGGTGACTAAAAATGTAAAATATTTTGGTTCATAAAGTTGATGTTACTGTAACTGTTCTGTCCATCACAAGGATATAACATTTTTTTCCAACACTGCCAATGACATCCTTTCAAATAACAAGATTGGGCACTTATCTCCCCATCTTCAAAATTTCAGAAATCTGTAAATTTTTGAACAGTAAAAATAAAGTAGGCCTAAGTTTTTTTAATGGGTACTATGCCATGAAGCACATTAAATTAAAGGTCTTCATAATAAATTGTATATATATATATAAAGTGTTGCCATATCTCTGTTAGTTTTAAAAATCAAACTTTGTATTGCTGCATATGAAAGTAAAGGTCACAAAAATAACAAATTTTTTATTTGAAATGTTATGATAATTACAGTATTCAAACGACAGGTAAAAAAACAAAAATGTTCACTTTTTAATTTTACTAATTTTTGAAATTTTTGAAGATGGGGAGATAATTGCCCAATCTTGTTTTTAATTGGAAGAACATTTTATTGGTAATATTGAATAAAAATGTTATCCTCATGATGTACAGTAGAGTTACAGTAACACCAACTTTAAATATAAAAATATTTTACATTTTGGAGCACCCTGTCCCATGGGATAAGAATCATTTGAAAATTATTATATGAAAATGATAAGGCCTTAAAGAACATAAAAATGGGATGTGACACCACCTGTTTTGCTATTTGAAATTTTCGAGATTCCAACCTATGCTCTTAATTTTCGAGCACACCTTGTATTTTAAATGCGACAAAAACAATTTGGGACATTTGCCATATGAGATTTATTAGGTTTACATTTTATTGCAAGGCTTCCATGTCAAACGGTTCAACTACAGTAGATACTGCCCGGGTGGTCTGAAACACCTGTATATACAGATGTTTCATAAATGTAGTTTTTGAGAAGTGTGGAAGGGTCACTTAATATTGGATGTAATAATATACAATTGTTTATTTTTATAGACATTTAAATATTTTTACATTCACTATTGGGTTCAATTATATTTTTGTACTGTAAAAATGTGTTTTAACAAATTTAAAACTCTTTATAAAAATTGATTTCCCTGAGATGAGAAGTTTATCTTCTTGATAAAATATGTATATTTAACTTTCTAGAGATGCAGGCCTGTCAAGCAGTGATAATGAGAATGATTCAAGCTCTAGTGTGTCTTCTAGTCCTCGAACACAACCATTGCTAAACCTTGATGCAGCTCTTAATGACAAAGGTAAATACAGTCAACTCCCGACTATTCGGGGTAGTGTTTAACGTTACAAAAACGAAAATCCGGAATTAAGCAACTACGGAAGGAAACAATAGAATATTATGGGTAGCATATTAAACGTAGAAAACATAAGTCTCAAATTTTTTCTGTTTTAACACATTTAAAATTCTATTTAGCATTGCTAATGATGTCTGATTGAGTCTACACACTAAATAAATAGGATGTACCTTTTTCATTACTAGGCATATATGTAGAAAATAGTAATTTTTAAAATATTATTCGGCCAATTGTTGCTAGAAATTGCATATTGCAATAAACTTCATATAACTGTTTTGGTTTCATTTTGTTTCAAAATTCACCTATACTTACGTAATAACTATAGCAAAGAGATAGAGGGGAACAAAAAAAGAAGAAAAGAAATAAGCGATAACAGAATATACGTTCTAATGACGTAGCGACTGGCGAGCTATTAAGTTCAGCGACTTCATTGTCACTAGTATCAGAATAGAAACCTTTTCTTAGAAGAAAGTACTTCAAACCTGTACAATAATATACAACAGCTAAATAATATGAGATAATGACACAGCTTTCACCGTCAGATTCATTTTACTGTATTTTCATGGAATACACCATAAAAGCCTATGTTGTTTAATCAATAAACAAATTATATTTGTAGTCTTTACTAATGAAAGAATTAGAAAGTGAGGTGAAACACCACAGAAAACATTACAGTGGTCTTATAATATTTATTGTTATTAAAAATAATGTAATTATGTTAGGCAGGTTTAATAACAACAATCGTGCAATTTCTATTGTTTTTTAACACTTAAAGATTTTTTTTCTTAATTTCACCTTGTATTCTTCTTAATAACACTTTATTGTTTAAAGTTCTTAGTCATCACACTCAAAACATTTAATAATATCAGTGTCTACGATTTTACATCCTTCAACAATATTGGCCATTTCCCCTAAATCTACAGCAGCTGGTTGGTTATCAAATTCCTCAAAATAGTTGATTTTCGGGCATTAATCATTTCCAGCAATTTTTTAAAGTGGTTTATTTGGTCTTGTTTCAAGCAGCTGCAATATCATTAATGGAGTCTAAAATCATATATGATTTGCCAAAACTTTTCAAATCACTTCCGTTTCTTATTAATTTTCGGAGAAGATTACTCCTATAAATACCTCTTACATTGGCAAATAAGCCTTCGTCTAAAGGAGGTATGATACTTATAACATCAGTCCATAAAAACGTAACTCTGAAGGTTTTGTCACTTGAGCACAATGTTGATTTGTCAGAGTGAATTGGGGCATTATCAATTATAAGAAGAGTTTTAGAAGGCAAGTGATTTTCATTTAGGTAAAGTTTTACAGATGGTATGATATGCTTTAAAAAAACCACCTTAATTATATAATTTTTAAGTTAGGTAAGGGGCACTAGGTCAGGAATTAGTATATTAATTAGGAGAGATGGGACATCAGTAAACTTACCTTAGAAGGCAAGTCCACTAACACCACAGTAATAGTAAACAAATACAAAAGAATCACATGTGAACGAATTCTCAGTGCCATTGGCTCTTTCTTCAGGTGAGTAGAGAGAGCCGTTCTTTATAAACGTACTCCGGACACTACTGGTCTTCTGCTCTGTTTCAGATTTAACAATCCTTCTCCAGATCCTTTGAGATCAGCTGTTAGGCCTCAACTTCATTAAATTTACCAGAACACCTGAGGTGTGACACCACATATGACACAAACACCTGAAGAAAGTGCCAGTGGCACTGAAATTATGTATTATCTGTTGTGTCTATAGTTGTTTTCTTCTGCTTTGTATTTGTGGACTTACCTCAGATAAGTTTGCTGAAATCTTATCTCTCCTATTATATTAATTCAATTAGTCTTATATTTATTAATTTATTTATTCATAAGACGCCGATCGTCAAGATATGGGCGAATATGGATTTCGAATGAGTGTGATGAGTGTAGATGAGCGAATGTAGTCATTGTTACAAACTAAGGTCGGCTATTCCTTAGAAAGTGTCATTAATTAATAGCCCAATGACAAATGAACAGCCGGTGGTTATCAGCTGATCCTTTTCAAAATGTATATGACTCTGATTGGGATCGAACTGAGAACCTTTAGCTCATGAAGCTGGGATTGAAGCAGTTGCAACATTATTACAAAAATTAAACTTTATATATTTATTTAACTCTTTGAAACCATTCAGGAATTATGAGAGGTTTATTAATATTGCAACATGCTATTTACTTTGTTAGTATTCATTTTATATTGTTTCAGTCATAAAACGGCCAACGTTCAATAGTCACCATGAAGAAGAAAGACACAACAATTCACTTCAGCAGAACCGAAGAACAACGTTAAAGAACAATGGTAACCACAGTCATAAGATAGACAACAAGATTGACTCATCACCAGTCTACTCGAACCAACCTGTTGGAGGTTTTATTTTGGAGCAGGACGTACAGGAACACCTGCTGCCTTTACAGCAGTATATCTTGGAACAGGCCAAATTATCAGGCAAGTTGTTCAATTGGTAGATGAAATGTCCCTTCAGAGGAAGAAACGACAATATTATTTTAAATAAAAATAGTTTATAAAAACCATATCTTAAAAGATAGTCTGATTCTTTTTATTCATTGATAGTTGAACTAATTGAAAATACATTTCAATGATTATAGAAGAGACAAAGATAAGAAATATAAAAAGAAAGGTGAAAGCATCACTTGCTTAAATAATGAAATGTCATTAAAAAAAAAATGTGGGGGATTGTCATTTGGTGAGGTTTAATGACTTTGAATCCTAAAAAACAAAAAAACTTAAAAAGATAAATACATACTTATATAAATATATTTCAATGTTCTTATTTTTTGTGTTTTTTTTTCTTGAACAGTAAAGTAACCTCTGTTTTTGCTGTTTTTAAATTTTAAATACCTTACCATTGGTAATATAGTATACAATGGTTGAATTGAAACTGGACAATGTTCTGGATGTTAAGTATGACTTTCTTTTGAGAAAAAATCACTATATTAACTGTTCACTTTATTTATTCCAAGTAAGTCCCATATATTTAACGTGTCTTTGTTCATAGTTACACTTTTGAAAAATAAAAAATAATAAATGAACGGATAAACTACAAGGGCTGTTCGGAAAGTAACCTCTGTTTGCTCACTGTGGGGGAAGTAGAAAGGGTAGGGCCGCCATCTTACGCTGTGAAGTGTGTTTTGTCATTCGAGTTTTGTGGTTTTCCGAAAGAATTTTTGGTACCCACTGAGCACAAAACTTTCAGTAGCCTAACCTGTCGGTCACTACTTCGTACAAAACAGTGAAGCGCTAGGACAACCTTCACTCTAATACGGCTGGACGCCCACTGACCTGCCCAACGAGCATAGAATAACATAGAGAGGCAATCCGCTTTAACAGTGTTTTAGTGCGGTGAAGCCAAGTCCGCCATTTCAGATAGAAAGGACGCATCACGTCACGCTGACTACATTTAACACAGTGCAGATTCAAGTACACCGTTCTTTGACTTACTTACACACGAGTAAAAATTTTGAATTTTAACATACTTTTTCTAGAAAACTGTTGTATTATAATGAGCTAAATAAGAAAACAAAATTAACTTTTAATCAATTTTAAAGTAAACTTATTTTTGTGTTTCTTAAATCATGACTTGAAATTTTCAACATGCAAGGATTTTTTTAATTTTTTGGTCAGAGATGTTTCGTTAGCAAGATAATAAGTTGAACCACCATTTTTATTTGAAAAATTTTTTCTGACATGGATAGTTTTCTCATAATTTTCAGTTTAATATGGCGGCCTGAGGAGATGCCACTTGCTGTGAGGCTACATCTGTGCCTCCGCTTCAAATCAATGTACTTATCGTCACAAAGACAATCGGCTGTTTCATATCAATACATAATCCACATGAATATTATTTTGGTATTATATTTTGTAATACTTATTTTGATAGTATTACTTTTGGTAGTACTCATTTAGAAAAATATTTAATTGTTGTGAAATAATATAAACAGTTGCAGTATACTTAGAGCCTTAGTTTTATATTCGTGTGTTTATAGTATCTAATTCACAACTTATTTTAAAGTTCAATAGAAGTCAATAATTAATCTCAAAAGCTATATAACTCAGATGTAACACAATTTGAGAAAAATATACAATATAACAGTAGTAATTTTAAATTGGCAACAAATTTATTGGGGATGAGATAAATCTATAAAGAAATATGTATTTTTTGCATAGAATTGTTAAATTAAACACAATTTTAAACCAATAATTATAACTTTATTCGTGAGGCCTTTCAGTAGCAATGCTATCATCAGTGAAGTTGAGATAGAGTTGATATTGGTTACTTTATATATTCAAACTATTAAATGTTCAATAAAAACTAATAAATATGTTGTGTTGCCTGATAATGCCAGCTTTGCTGGCGAAAGGCCTAATTAAAATTTATTGGTTTTTATTGAAAATTTAATAATTTGAATATATAATGCTATCATTGTCAGACAAAGATATATTAGTGTGTAATAAAGATTAAGTATATAACTAAGATTAGTTGAATTTCAAATTATGTCATACAATATTTGTAAACGACGTCATAAGAACAACTAAATAACCATAGGAAGTAAAAAGTTCTGTAATAAACAAAAACATAAAATTCTCATGAATAGGCTCATACAAAATGGCCATACATTGTAACACAACAATCAGTGTTAATTCTTTATTTGTTATTCGATAAAAAAAAAAAAAAGTATTGTTGGAATTTGTATTGAAAGCACTGTTACTGTCCAAAGTATCTTTTTGCCGAAACATTCGTTTTCTTGTAACTTGGCTTTAAATATGTTAAATGGCCGCCATTCTGAAAAGGATGAAGCAATTTCAACGACAGTTTTATTTTAGGTAAAAAATACAAATGTAAAGGAGTAGGTAAAATTTTGTTTAATAAGTTGAGTAATTTTACCACTGGTTGCTCTACATTTTTTATTTCATTCCACCCAAGGAACTAAATCATAAAGTTTGTGTAGAGAGTTTGTTACACACTTTAATTATTACAATCAGGCACGATAAAACACTAATCAAATATATATAACCAATTTATAGGCCACAGATTGTAATAGAAAATCTTTTTAAATATAGTAATTTACTCTTTTTACTGTCCAGTATTAACATATAAAACAATCAGTTTATGTATAAAAATTAGTATATTGGAGAGATAGGACATCATCAAACTTACCATAGAAGACAAGTTCACTAACACCAGAGTAGTAGTAACATACACAAAATAAATACATAATCACACAAATTTTCAATGCCACTGGCACTCTCTTCAGGTGAGTAGAGAGAGAGGAACTGTATAAAAACTAACTCTGCTGATAATGGTATTCTGATACATTACTGTTTTAGCGAAATAGACTAAGTTTTCTGCCGATTTATTTTTTTAGACTAAATAAATAAAATGTTAAGCATATTGTGCTTAATTTCCTCACGAGTGTTGTTAAAGTTTTAATCCAAACAAACTTACACATTTAAAAACCAACGATTTTTAATCAAATGAAATATGACAAGCACTATATGAAATGTAGCTGGCTGTGTAATAAGATTATATTTAAATGCAGTATTTTACTGTCTCACCTGTGAAAAGTGATACTTTCAGCATATTTTTTAGATGTATTGTGACAGCCATACACAATACAAGAAGGCATTATGAGGACAAACATATAGCTACTGTATGAATATGTAAATACAGTACTAATAATTTTATATACAATTAATTGAAAATGTCATACTTTACAAAAGAAGGCATTTTAATGATTAAAACTACATACTAAAGCCACTATATGGAACTATGTACACTAATAAAACATAATTAGAGTGATTAAAATAAACACTTAATAGAAAACAGTTCAAACAACCGAAACAGAGCACCAGCGTAAGGTCAGCGATGACTTATGTCTTCTGTTATGAGAATGTACTCAATGTAGGCCACAAGCACACAGTACAAGGGTGACTCATTCCTCTCTACCGCCATCTTAGCTAGACAGCCCGACTTCACTCGCGGCGGGCCTATTGCCCCTCTATCTTATTCTGTGCTCGCTGGACCTGCTGTGCACGCTAGCGCAAGAAGAAGGACCCTACCCCTTCTACTTCCCCCACTGTGAGCAAACGGAGTTTACTTTCCAAACAGCCCTCGTATAAGGTACAAAACATAAAAACACACCTCAAAACATAAAAAACGAAACCTCAAAAGTTATTCATCTTCATAACATGCAATGAAATTGCTAAAATATATTATGAAAAATACAAAATGCAAATGTATTGAGAATATCAGAATGTAACAAGAAACCATTATCATTTCTTTGTATTTCAATCTTTCCACAAATATATCTGTCATTGATAAATAATGCCATTGTTTTGTCAGTTGTTTTTTTCTATCTGGTTAGTGAATAGCAATAGGTTATAGACTAATGTTACTGTCACTATTGCACTTTCGTTATGATTTGTGAGAAAATCTTTCATGTAGTTTTAACCCAACGGTTCTCAACCTGGCTCTGAATTCAAAAAATCAACTATTGGAAACATTAAAATGTTCACAGTTTTTTTCATTGCAGTGTGATGAAACCACTGATATTTCAAAGCATGCACAATTATTGTTTTACTGTCGATTCGTTGATGGAAAATGGTTCCTGGAGGAAATATTGTTTTCAAAATCTCTTGAAACGACAACTAGAGCAGTTGACATATTTTCTGCTCTTTACGATTTTTTAGTAATCAATGAATTTCCATAGGAGTTATTAGAATATGTACTGATGGAGCCCAAGCCATGACAGGATGTCGATCTGGATCTATAGAATTGGCAAAAAAAGAACCCTAAGATAGTTGGTTCTCACTGCATTATTCACAGACAAGCTTTGGTTTGTCAGACTTTAACTGAACCTCTCAACGTCACATTAAACTTAACAATTAAAATAGTTAATCACATCAAATCCAGCGCATTAAACACTAGGCTCTTTCAGGCACTATGTCAAGAACTGAATAGTGATCAGAAAACCCTCTTGTTTCACACAGAAGTTCGTTGGATATCCAAAGGCAATATGCTAGCCAGATTATTTCATTCAAAGTCAGAAGTTGAAGTTTTGTTAGTGATTTCAAAACAAGATCTGTACAGAAAATTTATAGATGATAAAAATATAATTTACTTGGCTTATTTGTCTGACTTTTTTGAAACACTTAATCTTCTCAATCTGAAGCTTCAAGGCCATAAAAAGTTCTTGAACACTTATGATGCAATTAAGGAATTCATAGAAAAGATATCGCGTTGGCAACGCCGACTTCAAAGTTTCAAGCCAAACTTTTCATCTTTTTCTAAACTGAATGACCTCAATGATATTCAAACTCTTCCACTACATCTTCCACATTTTTCGGATTTGAATGACATTTTATCAGGGTATTTGGAAGAACTGAAAAATCAAATTCGAAATTATTTTCCAGATGTTAGTTCGGAAAATTGGGAATTGAAAAATCAAATTCGAAACTATTTTCCAGTTGTTAGTTCGGAAAATTGGGAATTTAAGTTAATATCCTTTTTGATATTCTTCCAGATAATCTTCAAGAACACATAATCGACTTAAAGTGTGATCCTCAAGCGAAAGCAGATTTTGCGAACATGGACTTGTAAGTATATCCATACCCAGAAGTTGCTTTGGAAACTGCGAAGTTGTTAGTTCAGTTTTCATCCACGTATTTGTGTGAATTTGGATTTTCATCTTTGGCATATATCAAATCAAAATACCATTCAAGGCTGAACGTTGAAAGTGATTTGAGGTGTGCTCTGACAGTTTGAGCCAAACATCGAAAAACTTGTCAAGGACAAACAATACCAACCCTCTCATTGAAAGTGCAAAAAGCACTCATATAACACTACATAATTGTAATCTCTCAACTTTATATGTGTATTTGGTTTTATAATTATTCTTTTTCTAAAATAAACAAACAATACTTTATTTAATGAAAGATCAGTTGTGTATAAATTTATCTGGATTTTAATTTTGCATACCAACTATAGCTAACGTAGAGTTAGCAGCGTCAGTTTATGATTTCAGTGTAATACAATTTAATTTACCAATTATTGACTGGAGGGAAGGTGTGAGTTTTCCTTCAGTGTTCAAAGGGGGATGCAAGTGGTAAAAGGTTGTAAACCGCTGTTTTAACTCAAAAATACCGAGTGACCATCAGTGTTGAAACGGACAAGCAGTGCAGGCATTGTTTTTTGATCAAACGCCAAGAATTGTCAGTTTCAATCCAGCTGCAGCCTGTACTTAATCTGTTTAAACCATAATAAAGGCACTGGTCTGTGGCAAAGTGGTGTACGGGCCTACCTTAATTAAACAGTGTACAAACTAATATTTAATCAATTAAAATTAGAACATATAAAGAAGATCATACTTTAAAGGATTAATCCATAAAAACTCAATAATATCTTATTATGGTTTAACATTTTAGTTCTTTTTGTATACATAATTAGGTATTAGAATTTAGTAATATCAGTTTAGTGGAGTCGAGCTCAAGGGATTCAGAGTATCAAAATAGGCACTTTGCTATTAAAATAATAATTTTCGATTTTCTTAAGTGTTATTTTTTGGTGTAGGTTGTTACAGATTTGGTGACAGCTTAGTAGAGGAGGCTGACTCACTCCACTCAGAAGAAGATGAAGGCGGTCAGCTGCTCCAAGGAGGTGTGGAGTATGATAGTGATGAGTTTGCAGATGATGAAGGAATGTCCAACCAGGATGACTCAAGCAGTCAGGAATACCTCCATGATGAGCCAAGCTACCTAGACACAGTGGAACAGTATAGATATGCCAATTGGGAACGAAGTTACCCTACAGGTTAGGAAAGAATGTTTAACTAAAGATAAAATTAATAAAAAAGATAACACTGGGACTTATGCAACAACAATAAAAATAAAAATAATTATAAATCAAACAAAATATCACAAGTATCAGATACATTCATTGTGCTAAGTTGTAGAGTCAACAGTACTAAGATACAATCAGAATAAAAATAGTTGGTGCACCAACCTGTGGAATCCTTGTATATTTAGTATTTTTTTTTTAATCGATAACAGAAGTTACTACAATCAAAATTACTAATCCAGCACAACTTTCATGTAATCACAAAATAAAATCTATGATCACTATGATTTTATTTTTAGCTTTTGATAATGATGAATTAGTTTTCAAAATTCCTCAAAAACATTCATTGTTTATTTTATTGGAAAATGTGTATATTTCCTTGTACTAAATAATTCTCCAAATAATTTGAATATGTATCTTTGTGCAGATCATTGTCAGTACATCATGAAACCATTGAAGTGAAATTGTAAAACTGCTCACTAACGAATTTTTGCTATATAAGGGCAAAGATCAGGTGTACAGGTAGCATACACTATGTTGGACAAAGTCTAAATGGTTAATGGTTCCCTCAGGGATCAAATTTTGAATCCATAATGTTTGTAATATATAATATTTAATTTAGTTAATGTAATATTATCTTATCAAAAATGGAAAAATTACAGTTCAATAATTTTGACTATGTGACTCCTTCCATGTGAGCTGAATAGAAAGTGTCTTTTAAACTATTTATTCATCCTGAATTTTAATTCACAATTTACCCTCCTAACACTTTTAAATCTAAATTACTGCCCTTTAGCTAATACAACAATTAGCATATGTCAGCTGTTTGTGGAAAATTGCCTTTTAGAGAAAACAGATTATGCCAAATCCTAAGAGTACACCCTGACTATAACAAAGATGTAGTGTTAGTGTGTGCTCAGACATCTGTTTTGCAGAACCTGACTAAATTCTGCTTGCTTAACGGGTTAGGAAAGCCTGTTTTGAACTGTGTTTTTGTGAACACTTACACTTACAGTGATAGTGAAGTACATGTACAGTGGTAGGGACCCATCTGTCCTCCCATACACGTACAGTGGTAGTAATCCTCATCCCCCTCCTTTACACGTTCAGTGGTAGTGACTCACCTGTTCTCCAATACACGTACAGTGGTAGTGACCCACCTGTCCTACCATACACGTACAGTGGCAGTAACTCACCTGCCCTCCCTTAGACGTACAGTGACCCACCTGTCCTCCCATACATGTACAGTGGTTGTGACTTATCCGCCCTCTCATACACGTACAGTGGTCCTCCCATACATGTACAGTGGTCCTCCCATACACGTACAGTGGTAGGGACCCACCCGCTCTCTCATAAAATTATAGGGGTAGTAACCCACCTGTCCTCCCATACACGTACAATAGTAGTAACCCACCCGCCCTCTCATACACCTACAGTGGTAATTTCTTACCACCTTCTATATACGTATAGTGGTAGTGACCCACCCGCCCTCTCATACACCTGCAGTGGTAGTTTCTTACCACCTTCCCCTATATACGTACAGTGGAAGGGACCCACCCACCCTCTCATAGAATTATAGGTGTAGTAACTCACCTGTCCTCCCATACACGTACAATGGTAGTGACCCACCCGCCCTCTCATACACCTGCAGTGGTAGTTTCTTACCACCTTCCCCTATACGTACAGTGGTATCAAGGACATTACATAAAGTGGTCTCTCAGGATTTGGTATACTATTCAACATAGAAATGTAATACCTAATTTAGGTTGCAAAAGAAGTCTATTAGAACTATGAAACTTAAGTTAGGCACAAGTAATGTTTTGAGCAGCACAGATCATTGATGTTTTTAAATTGAAGCCAAACTAATCAATAAGCTTCATTAAAGATTACAAACCCTTGAATGATCCTAAAATTTCAAAGTTTTACTAACATCTTAATGTCCAAAGTCTTTTATGTTCCAGAGTATTCTCTAATCAAGACAAATCTTGATGCAAAGTTGGTAGAGTAAACTGAAATGAAAATTATCAATAATTTAAATTGTCTTGTACTAGTAAATCAAAGTGTTTAATGAGTGAATGTCCCCACAATTGAGCGAGAAAAGTATCATACAAACTTGTTAATGTATATATATATATTAATTACACATTAACATAAGTTTACAAAGCAATTTTAAATAATTTTCTTTTAAAATAAGCATTATTTAAATAAAATAATGTTATAAATTAATTTTGTTCCTTGTATAGATGGTCGAGTGAGTGACTATGTGGTAGATAGTCTAGAATCAAGGATGGCAGCTTCCAGTGGATACAACTCTAACCTGACCTCGCTGTCTCAACAGCAGACCTCTAGAAGTAATAGTCTTGCCACTACTCTTACCGGTAGGCCTACTAACATTTGTCTCACATGGGTGTTGTCTCGTCTTCTGTGTTTTGAATTCCTTGCTGTATCTGGTTCAGCAAGAAGATAGACAACATTTGGAAAACAGGGTGATAGTAAAGTGTACATATAATTTGTTTTAAAATATTAATTGAATCGTTATAGGTATTACAGTAGAGCCTTGTTATCCGAGATTGAGTTATCCGATATTCCATTTTAGGAGTGACTAGCTAAGGGACTAAGGCAGTGGCTTGCCGCTCAACTGGTTCGGGTTCAATTTCCGATATGACTACTAACAGTTTTTGCCCTGCTGCTCCCTTGTGGTTCGGAAGTAAAGCCGTTGGTCCCTAGGTTAAGCGTTAGAGAGAGCTACTTAGCCCTAACTTCGCATGGTAAAATAAGACGATCTTTAACTTTTTAACTTTAAATTAATGTTCTTTCCCCAAAAACAATACTGTAATAAAAATTGTCTGGAAATAACATAACGTATTTTTGTTGTTTATTGACGAAAACCGTATGTAACTGGTCAAGGCTTTTCCTGAACATTGTGCTGGTTAGTTGCTTACTGTACTCGACCTTATGTTGAGCAGGGACTGTACCATGTGAGCAGACTACATCACTTTTGTCATCTGTTGAGGGTACAGAATTTGTAGGACAAAATTCGTTGACCCTTATGTTGTCATGTTGTTGAATTATGACAGCGAATTCTGTCTTTGAATGTTGTTGTCATTCGACAGAATTTGTTGGAATAGCAATCCCCTAACCTGTGCACTCTTATTCAGTAATTTGGTCACTGGGCACACATATTAGTTCATTTTACTACAGAATTTATGTGTACTTTAGAGTGCAGTTCTTATTTATTACATTACTGCATTAACATTTTTATTTGTTACTGTATAGTACTGTGGTTTAAGTTCATTATACAGTATTATAGTTTAATTGAACTTCTGCTTGGATGGCTTACCAATGTAAAACAGATGTAGTGTCTATGGAAGATAAACTTAATGCTATTTTTTATTATCACTCCCTAATATCCGATATTTTTAATCATCCGACGTTATCATGGCCCTAAAAATTATACACCAACTAAACCTTATTTAATTTTGCGTCTCACCACGTAAAAAAAGTAAGATTGTAAGAATTTTTCTATAGTCATAAGTATATTTTATTGTGGTTCAGTGATATAAAAAACAAATTTACTAATTTTTAGTACTTTTGTAAAAGGCACCCCTTTAAAATTTTGTACAAAAAAATTGTTAAACTTAGAACATTGAACTGTGACTTCATTTCCAGAAGATAGTATTTTATGGTATGTATAATTCCTGAAATTTTACCTTGATAACAAATATATTCTTGCAATAATTATTATTGTAAACACTTGCAATCTCAGGATTGGCTAATCGCACAACCTTCCAATATGGCTTATAAATAGCAGATTGAAAAATAAGGTTTACATTTATAGTTTGTTTTACCATGAGATTATCTTGTGATTTTATATGACTTGATATATCAACAACGTCAATGTGTGCTGAAGCTTAATTGATGCTCGTAGCCAGGCGGGTCACTGTTCTTGCTGATGCTACATCATGTCGGACTTTTATATTTCAACTGTACGGTTCATGTTTATTATTATAATGAGTTTTAGTGAAACAGCCCCTTTATAACCAATCAGGCACAATTTTTAATAAATCACCCATACAAGTTTTTTTCTGTAGCGAATAAGTTGATTTGCATCACTGTTACTGTATAGAGTCAAACTAAAAATCAAAATGAAAATGGAAAAACCATAACAATCTGTGAGCAGTTTGAACAGGCAGATAAAAGAGTTGACTTTATATTAAATAGTCTTGCATAACTTATTACAAGTATTGTTTACATAAGATTTTCTACTGAATGAAGAAATATAAACTTCTATGCAGTTAATATATACTTTATAAGGTCTCATTTATATTATTCTTAGAATTGTGGAAAAAAGGTAGTAATATATGTGCCTTTGATTTTATTTGCGTTCTACCACATGATTTGTAAGTTGAATGCTTTATTATTATTAAACTATTTCCAGTTGAAATTATATACGAGGTACGTCCAGAAAGTAAGTTCCGTTTGGTAAAAAAAATAATTTGTCTACAGATACAGAAAAAATATTTATTGCACTAAAATCTACAACTCTTAAACTACTTTTCTACATAACTGCCGAAATTTTGCAGGCATTTGTCATAGCGTGGCACAAGTTTTTCTATGCCTTCTTCATAGAAGGTTGCCGCCTGTGTCTTCAACCATTTGGAAACATTTTCTTTCAGCTCTTCGTCATCGTTGAAGTGTTGACCGCCAAGGAAAGACTTCAGATGTAAGAACAGATGAAAGTCGCTAGGAGCGAGGTCAGGGCTGTACGGAGGATGGTTAAACACGTCCCAGCCAAATCCCTGTATGAGGTTTTTCGTCACATTTGCAGTGTGTGGTCGTGCATTGTCGTGAATAAAAAAACAACACCTTTGGACAGAAATCCTCGGCGCTTATTCTGTATTGCGCGGCGCAATTTCCTCAGTGTCTCGCAGTAAATAAGGATATAAATGGAAACGGAACTTACTTTCTGGACGTACCTCGTATTTGGGTTTCCTTAATAGATCATCATGGCATTGACCTTAAGAAATGTTTCTAGCAATTTTGCATTCTCAAATCAGCTGTAACCTTCTTCACAATAACCCTTATACTCTTTCCCTTATCCAACCTCTTCATTGCTTTAAACATGTTTCTAAAGAAACAACAACTCTATTTCATTTTGTAGCACTCATATTGAATACACTAATTGATCTATACTCAAACAGATCTTTTAATTTGAGATGAAAACGCACAGAATGATTAAAATCACTGCCTAAACTGAATTTTGGCTTCCTACTAGTTTGCCGGCACGTGGCAGCCTAAAGATTGACTCAGTCTATCACTAGTTAACGACAGTAATGCTATGTTTTGACTTGTACGAAGTTACTGTCCTAAATCAAGTATACTTTGCATGTACTTGTAAATTTGACTCTTAAAAGTTATATATTTTATTCCCTGTTGTCTACTTAAATATTTTAATTTATGTATTTATTGATTCTTTGGTTATTCTTAGGAGCCTTGGGACTAAATACACCTTTGCCATTAGAAACTCAACATGCTTCGCTGAAACGCAAGAAAGAGCCTACAGCACCCCCACCTGCTATGTACTCACCGATTATGGAAAGAGCTGAGGTAATACATGGAGAATAAGCAGTCAGTCTTACGGGTAACAGTATTTAAACTTGGGCTGGAGGTAAAACAGTAGTTTGTTTTAACTCATTAATCTTAATCTATATAATTTTACCATATTCTTAGCTTGGGTTAACTAATAATATAATAATTATTAATTGTTGTATTGTCGTTATTCAGCAACATTTTACACTTTGTAAGGTCTGCAGAAAAATCATTGCCCCTTCTAGTGTTACAGTGTCACTGTCAGCGATGGCGTAATATAGGGGGAAATTGAGAGAATTTCTGTGACCAACACTACATATTTAATAAATTTCTATTTTATTGGCTATTCTATTTGCGCTGTCATGTTTAAAAAGCCTCAAAGTATCTATTTTCGGCCTTTGGTTGTCAATGAATAGTTTATTATCAGCTGATTGAATTAAATAATGGTTTGCTTTTTACATTTATAGTTTTTTTTTTTTTACGTGTTATTATGTTACTATACTGTTTTGTTATTATTACTGAGTTATTGTTAGTTTCTTATTCTGGAATCAATGTTTTTATTGTTGAAATAGTAGAAATGAGTTTTCAGGCCTACAGTAGGTTAGTATTGTATTGCCAAGTGTTTTTTGTGTCATTTTACCGTGTAATATTGTACTATTTTCTGATTTTTACTGTTTTATAGTAGAGAATTAGTTTTTTTCAATTAAAATAAAGTAAGGTTTTATTTGTTATACTGAACATGAATAAATTGGAAGTAAGCTGCGCATATATACAATGTATGTAGTCATGGTAGCGGTTGTATTTTTAAAATTTTTTCACTTATTTGTTAAAATAAAGAGTTAATTTTTTCAATTAATAATTAATTCTACTTTTTAATAAATATAGATTAAAAGTCTAAAACAAATTTGTATTGCGGTTTTACTATATCAAACCTTTTATTAATTAAAAGTTTTCTTAATTTTTTTTAATTAACTTCTTGTGTTAATTTTAGGTGAAAATATTTGTATATTTAATGCAAATTAAAACAACAACAAAAAACATGAATATATATTTTAACTTTAATTTTTTGTGAATTGCATTTTTTATTAAGTAGCACTCTTAGCTATGTGAGTAGGCAAGAGAGAGGCTATAGCACTAAGTGGGTTAAAATTATGATTTATTAACAACCACAGAGTATAACACGGATTTGACTAAGTTTATTTGCAAAAATGTTTGCTGATGGTTTTGGTTATTCAGTGGGGAGTTTGAGTAAATAGGTCTATCTGGTATTGTCACGAAACTTTGTTATCTATTGGTGTGTTAATTCCGTTCTTCCGAATTTGGATCTGTTGGCATGGGATGGAAGGGAACTAACTTTACTGATTTAACATTGATTAAAAGTATTGCAAAGATAGATTGTCAGAATTTTGAATTTCACAATCATGCGCTTACAGAGGATAAGACTTTTAAGCAGGGCAGTTTTATTGGCATAGGAGTATTTAAATTAAGTTGGAGCAGTCTCAAATGTTGGTTTACAGATATTCCTTGGTTAATGAGTTGGTAGGGCTGGCAAATGATGTGGCTAGGAGATGAATGGGACAGGTTTTACTTGATGTTTCATTGCATGGATAAGAACCAGGCTGATTCTCCTTTTGACCGATCAGATTATTTTGCATCAGTCAGATATTACTAAAATTCTTAGCTGATGAAAAGTTACTAAACAAAATCATATGCTAAGCCATTTTCATTTTGTAATAGCTAAATAAATAGACCAGAAAAATTCTGTTCTTTAAATTAATATAGTGAATGAATCCCCATGTATATCTGTGTACTAGAATGAAGGAAGTCCAGTAGAGGACGTCCTCTATTGAAACATCAGAGTCAGCAATCGTTTTGTGAATTAATTACAAAGGACCACCATGTCCCTACAACCAACAATCATTGATGTAACCTCACTGTAAAATAAACCACTGCCACCCCTCACCTAGAGATTATAGATTATTTCTTTACAGTCAGCGAGAAACACTCTTAAAGTGAATTTGCAATTTGAAGTAACTATCTCCAATAGGAACAAAAATGGCACCTTCGTAAGCAATCTTTTCATGGGTTGCATATAAAAAGCCTTTCTACATCAAGAAACCCAACTAATTTATCAGTTCCTTTCATCTATGAATATTTTTAAAATATTAATTTAAAACAGAATTCCTCATCAAAACAAAAAAACTCTTAGAAAACCTACGTAATTTTATAGTCATACAAGTCGCAGCACTACATCACCTTCATACAACTAAATCTTATGATGCAAACCTATACATTTAAAATAAACATCATGTACTGCAGTCCGTGTCACATTTACCAACTTAACAGTATGTTCACTTAAATAGCGCCAACCATATAACACCAAAAGTTCCTTATTGTTCGGCCAAACCTTCAGAGTCAAATAAAGAGAGAAGACAAAAGAATCATTGTAGAACTACCAAACATATTCACAGTGAGAAAATAAAAACACAAATAAGACAGTGCCAAGTTTTTCAAAAGAAGAAAAAGCTTAAGGATATAGAGAAATTAAATCAGAAATCAGCTAGCTGAAGTTTAATTGAAATCGATTTTACTATTTTTTTATAATCTTAAAGTGAGTGTTAATGAATATATTTTTTAATAATAAAACAATATATGGATGCCAAAGGAGTTGTATAAAATAAATATAAAAAAATAATGTAATGTTATAATTTATTGAAATTTCGTTTTTCATTCTCAAATAATATTTATTAAAGGTTTTTAAAATGATTTTTTAGAAGTCTAGATCAGTCAACATTTTACTAAATAAATTTTGATTGAGTTATTTTATTTTTTAAATTTTACTTTTGTTGGTTTAAAATGATTTTTTAGAAGTCTAGATCAGTCAACATTTTACTTAATAAATTTTGATTGAGTTATTTTATTTTTTAAATTTTACTTTTGTTCTAGCTATTTTTTCTGTTGACTGACATCGTTTTGTTTTGCATGTAGAGAATTGTTGACTTCAGACGCCAGAACTCCTCCCCTCCCTGTAGATCTACTTCTCATCCCCTCCCCTACATTGCCCACTCTCTGCCATCCTCTCCCTCACCCCTGTCAGCGTCTCTGCAGTTTGAACAGGTAAATCACTTGGTTTGCTGTCTGGCAACTGATGCATGGCTTAAGGTGATGGGTCAAATAATAACTAACTACTATTAATTGCTATTTTAATTCTAGTCTTGATCCAAACTGTTTAAATATTCATTTTCAAAAATAACATTATACTATTTGTCTTTACCCTAGGACACATTATGCATTTAGTTGGCTAATGCGATTTATCTAAATTCGCTTTCAAATATCTTTATAAGACCAAGCATTAAACTTATCCCTTACAGAAGTATTAATACATCAAATTTTGATAAAGTCATGAAATGATAGAAGATTAAGAAATTACATTTTAATAAGAACAAAGGCATCATAGAATCTGCAACGCCAGACAAACAATTGAATGCTGATAACTAACCAGATGCATATGTATGAAGCGCTTATACATTTTATGATCGTTTCTTTGCTGCCTAATAAAGTTTTATCACTATTTTACTCTTGTACTACTTAAAAAGATTTAATTACAAAATTAAATTTATTATGCTCTTTGTTTCATTGGTTTTAATTAGTTTTTTATTATCTATTTTATTACCACATTCCAATGGTATAATCTATTTCAGTTAACAATTATTGTGATTCATTTTCTTATGAAGGCAAATATTTTAAATTTTTTATATATTAGTATTTTGGAGTGATAGGACATCAGCAAACTTACCTTAGAAGACAAGTTCACTAACACCAGATTAGTAGTAACATAGTCAAAAGAATCACATATACTAATTCCTGGCGTAGAGCATTTTAACCTGACCTAAAATTACTTATATATAATTTACTTCACAATTTAACAATATTAATGTACTATACAATTGCTTACCTTCTCTAACTTGTTTTAATATTTTTTTCAATCTCCCTTCTCCTATCTCTCCTTGTAGTTGAAAGTTAAGGATTGTTTAATCTAAGTGGTTTCATGTTGGTTGTCTATAGCTGTCCAGAGTCGTATTGAACAAGAAGCTCCCCTCTGAGAGTGACATTGAGAAATACGCTCAAGATAATCTCAACATCCATAAAAAAGGCATCTTCAGAAAAAAGTTTTCTATCAGAGACATGCTCTCATGGTCTAAAGTAAGTTTCAATCATAAACTATTTTTTTTTTTATTGTTGGTATTTTAACTATAATAATTTTTATGTGCAAATTTCAATCAATTTTAAAGAAAGATAATGTTAAATTAATATAGATTAATTTAATATTCACATTAATACAGAAATATTTAAAACAATAGCAGCTGTATGTACAAATAAAATCATCAAATCAAAATCTCTTTATTCATTGATGTAACACATTGATAAATTGAATAGTCATAGAATAAATCTGTGCTTACAACTAGCCAATTAGTCTTAGAAGTTATCAAAGTCTTAAGGTTATATTATATAGCAAACAAAAATCAGTTTTCATTCCTAAACTTATCAGTGTGGATAAATACTGATATATATACATAATTATATGCAGTAACACATAAATATACACCCAATACTGAAGTTTTGGTGTTTAATTTAATTTTTTTTTTTTTTTTAATATTCAAAAACTCCAGTAGGCAAATTGGCATTTCACAGTCCTTGGCATTGAAGTTTATGTGTAATGTTGTTTCAGATATGATGAAGATACAGTTATTTACTGATGTACGATATCTATAAACTAATACGGTACCCATATATCATATATACATAATTATTTACAGTTACAACTAATTACAGTAATTACCCTTTATTCAAAAGTTTCTTTGTAAAAAATTCAGAAACTTTCTGGTAGGAAAAAAAATATGTTACATGCCTTATTTAACATAAGGCTATATAGCATTTCTAAATTTCATTCTCAGGGATTAAAGAATTGGACCATTTTTTCATAACCTATCACCTTGGGCAATACTTTAATTGTTGGCAAAATATAGCACTATCAAATATGTTAATAAATCTATCTTGGGAAAACGCCTAACAAAAGAATGGGATTATTCAATAAAGCATCAGTGTTCCAGAAATCCACTAGTTTATTTTTTTTACTGTTAAAAATTATTTTTGCTAGAAATATATACATTTCTACAGTAAAAGTTTTGTACCACTTTTTTTGTACTCTCAAAATTGTACTGTTTATAAATGCATCAAAATAGTGATTTGTTTGTTCTGCTATGTGGGAGAGAAGACCTTTATCAAGTACCAGTGTGAAAGAGTCACTTTCATTCATAATAGAAAATTAAAAAAATAAAAAATACCCGTCATATTTTTAAGAAATATGCTTTATTTGAAAAATTAAATTGCGCCAGTCAGCAATAAAAGACTTTGTTCACAGGATCCTATCAGAAAACCCATGCTGGTATTGTCAGACAAGTCCCTCAAGAAGGATGCTGTGGAGATGTTCAAGCTGGTGCAGATCTACATGAGCGATCGCAAGGCCAAGATTGGCATGAGCCTGAACAGTGTAGCTCTGGAAATATGTAATTACGGCTACAGCAAACCTGCATTGAGAGATGAGCTTTACATCCAGATTTGTCGGCAAACCACTGAAAATCACAGAAGGTACAGCCAGTCAATTTCCTTTAAATATTACAAAATGAATTTAAAAAACCACGTATAGACCTATTGATATCGAGTAACAGTTATATAAATTGAAAATTAAATTCATGTGTATTTTGGAGCAGACATTTCTATTTATGGCTTATTTAACAATTAATTTATTGTAGCAGCATATTATCAGGTGATGTAATTTGAATGTATGATTAAACTTTTTTATTAGGTACTATCATAAAGTTATATATGCTTCATAAAATGTGTTTGATATATTTAACAAAAGAAGAAGAAGAATCATCCATTTGCTGAGTACTAATTATCATTACTAGTCGTGTTTCATTTCAAAGTTAAATAATTCTAAACTTAATTTTTGTTTAATATGAAGTGTTATTTTTGTAAATGGTTTTAGTTACCTCGTTTTTTAAAGTATATTTTAGTTAAGGACTGATTTAACTGGAAAATTAATTTATTATATAATTAATATCCATATTGTATAGAATAATAAGGATATACTGCTTCCTATTTTAACAGTTCTACAAACGAGGGAGCTACCAAACCTAGAATCTATTCCCACTATCAAGGTTCACAATAAACTCTTCAATGTTAATTTTATCTGCTGAAGCATTAACAATCATTTTATAACAAAGATGTTACAATAATGAATAATTATTCCTGGCATGGTGGCTAAGGCTTCGGACTGCGGAGGGCAAGGTTCGAATTCCCAACTGAGCTAACGGTCAGTTCTTCACTTGTTTAATAAAGTTCACACACAGGCCTGCAGACCAATGTGAACTGGCGAGTTAAGTTTTTTTTTTTTTTTAATTTCAACTTAATTTTCAAAGTTATTGGAAATTAAATTTAATTTATTGATCAAGCTCCAATTTTTAAGTGTGCAAATATTCTTTTTGGTTAATTTTATCACCAATTAATTAAAACATGGGTAAAATCAATTTATTTCAACTTAAGTTTCAAAAAGACATTTCATTAAGAGTGTTTAAGCAAATATTAATGCTTATCACTCAAATAATGACTACAAAATCCAATAATTAACAAATTACACTAATTACGAAACATAAAACATAAAATACAGAACTAAACTAAAGAAAAATAATAATAATAACAATACAAAGAAGCAAATAATATAAACTAAATGAACTACTATAATATTATTAACTTTACCATTCTCTCACTCATACACTCGTTCAACCCTAATCCCAGACCCCATCCCCAGCTACCATCACAGACTCATCCGTTCAAAAAGAAAGGCTTTCAATGATGCTGTGAACCGAGCCCGACTGTCATATCTCTTTAAATATGGAGAAAGTTTATTCCATTCTCTGCAGGCAGTTACTGAAAAGGAATTTGTGTAGAAAGATGTTCTATGAAGAGGAATACGTAATATTGACGAGGCTGAGCGTGTCTCCTTTGCACCAATTTTTGAGTTATACTGAAAGTTTTGAGAGAGGTATTTCGGATTCTCATCATTAAGTACTAAAAACAAAATACTCAATATTTTTAATAATCTAAGGTCGGCCAATTTAAGAATGGAATTTTGAATATAGTATTGAGAGATATGATCATCATATTTTTAATTAAAACAAATCTAATACAATAATTTTGACAAACCTGAAGTTTATTAGCCAAAGCCACAGTCATGTCATTGTACACAGAGTTGCAATAGATGAAATGTGGAAAGATAAGTGCTTTTACAAGACGAAGCTTTATTTTTACTGGGAGAAAGTGTTTAAGTTGTTTGAGGGAATGGATAGAACCAAAAGCCTTTTTACAAACACTAAGCACTTCTTCCCAAGTCATATTCTGGTTAAAAATAACACCTAAATTTTTAACTGAGGTACAGAAAGGCAGAGGGTTGCCATTGACTAGAATTTGTTTGATGTTGTTTATACTGAATTTGGCGTGAAGGCGAGAAGAACAAATAATAATGGGCTGTGTTTTATCCTCATTAAGTTTAAGGCCATGATTTTTGGTCCATTTGACTAAATTTTCAATATCTAGGTTAATACAAGTTATTGTTTCGTTTAAGGTACTAATACAGGAGTGAGCATAGATTTGCAAATCGTCAGCATACATGCTGTATTGTTTGTTTGTTTGCATATATGTATTGTTTATATAGGTAATATGTGCATTGTAGTCATAAATATTCAATAATTTGTATGTATAATTTTTCAATAAGTTTTTCAGAAAGAGTTATAGTAGATAGTTTTTATCACTCCTCTCATGAATTTGTGTTTATATATTGTTAATGGTTTTGGCACCTTTCAAAACGGTTTTGTGTATCATCATTTTGTCTTCAACATGATAGTAATCACAAAAAGAGGTTTTTCGTTGTATGTGCTATAAACAATATACCATCTTGCATGAAGTACATTTAGTCTTTAAAATTATGAAATAAATATGTACTTCTTTAAGGTATTTACATGTTTTGCAATTATTGACTTTTAGTCAGTCACTAAAGAACTAAGAAAGATTGAAGTATTGGCTTCTGACTTGAAAAATAACACATTCATGTGGTTGTTTATAGTTTATCACAAGTATGTTGCTTTTCTTTCTTTTAAAAAAAAAAATAAATTGATAAAAAAAGGCACCTTCGTTTACAAATCGTCTGTAGAGGCAAGGTATATCAAACTGTTTGTTTTTGTTTAGAAGGTACTGATAGCAAGTTTATGGTTTTCATTCCATAAACATGTTTGTAATGAAATCACCGTTTGAAATATTTGTTGGTATAGTCTTGTGACTATTGTTATAGCTTTATTTAAAATCAATGGTTGTTTTTGGGTTCTTAATGGTCATTAGCAAATTTGACAAATGGCTAGAATCTTGTTTCTTTTTTCTCAATGCTGTCATCAGTGGAATCTCACGAAATAACAGTACTCCTTTGGGCAGTTTGTTTTTTTTTTTTTTTCACTTGTAACATTCTGGACAGCATTAATCTTATTATATTTTATCATACAGCCTAACTATTTAAACAAAAATTAGATTTATTGGTTATGACCCTCATTTAAACTGATTTTATTGTTGTATTTATAGTGGTTAGTCTTAACTTGTATAGTTAAATGTGATTTTAATTAATTATGTTGTAATGTTTATCTTAATTAGCGACTAAAAATACAAAAATAAATTACAATGATTACATTTTTTTAGAGAGAGTCTGAGGAGAGGATGGGAACTAATGGCAATATGTCTTTCATTCTTTCCGCCATCTCCAAAGTTCCAAACTTACTTGGATAGCTACATGAACAGGTAACAAAGTCATAGTGGTGATCAAGGAAAAATAATTTAGATAAGAAATACATTATATTTCTAATATTAAATACTAAATATAGTATATATGAATAGATAAAGTTTGTTCAAGAAATGAATTCACAGTTGCAAAATGCCCCCAGAAAAAAAAAGATTTGTAATTCTTGCAAGGTTGTTAGTGTAGTTTAGGGTTTGATAATTCCCCTTTCTTTTTTTTAAAGAGTATTTTAATTAAATCCTATATGCTTATCATAACAATTCCATGGATTCACTACAAATTAATTGTTTAAATTTCACAAGGGCTGACTGAATCTTATCCAGCAAGCTGTGACAGATTATATTTATTTCCTCCATTACTTCATTTAAACACAAGAACACCCCTTCGTCAGTAAAAAGTTCACATTTTGTAGTTAAGTTCCTGCTGCCGTTCATCACTAATCTATCTATACTGTTCCTAGTCACTTCAACACTTTGAATGAATTGTTCTATATTTCCATCAAATGTACTTGAGTGTTCGATGGTTGATGTGCCATGTTGTTGTATCTCAGGGCATACACGCAGCCTATTGACGTCCGTATCTTTTACAGCACTCCTTGTTATTAAGTCGCTCACACTGTGAATGGTTTTTTGAGTTGCTGTTAAAATTAAATCTAGTCTTTCATTCACATATTCAATAACTTCTTCATATGTCTTGTATTCCTAGAACATAGTAAAAGAGGAAGTAACATATTTATTTTGGCATTACATTGAAGTACGTACTTATACTTAGTTTTACACTAGGTACCAAAACAATTTATAATAGTAATAGTTGGTATCATATCACTTATGATTTGAAGATCCAACAAATTGATGCTACCTACCCCCACCCCTATCCCGCTCTTATCAACCAATATTTATTACCAATAAATATAGGTAATAGTCAAACGCTTATGCTTTTAATAGCTATTAATTTAGGTCTCTCAGGTTCTATATGTGAGCAAGTTCTTTACCTAGTGGTATTGACCCACCTACTCACTTGTAGATGTATAGTGTTATTGACCCCCCTCTTCCACCCATAAACGTATTGATGAGCACTAGTCTGGTTGACAATAGATGTGATTGCAGGGAGTATTCAAACAATGGATCACATGGTTACAGAGTTCCCCCTGTGTTGTTTATAGAGGAATTAGCTAGAATATGGCTGAATTGGGTTCAGCTTTGTGACGGGAGATAACTTGATATGTTTACTTTTAATAAAATTTGTAGGTGTAAGTATAACATACAATCTCAACGAAGTCATGGAACAATAGAACAAATAAACTGGAGAGAGCACAGAACCGCAGAGCCCGTCCACGACACGGCCAGAGTAGACATAGCCATTTTTATTTGTTGCGCATCTGATTTTCTTTGTGAGTGTTTTATTCGCTGTAAGTGTTATAAATTACTATTTGAATAAATAAAATTATATGTTGTGTTTAGTGTAGTCAAAATAATCAGAAATTGATACTTATGTAGGACAAACACTTTAAAAAATAATTTTCAATCGAACACCCTTGTTAAGGTTTTCATCCAGTTGAGTGATAACTGTCGTAACTGTCATTAGAAGTTGATACGATACCCGCCCGCCCATACACGTACAGTGGCATTGACCGACCCACCCACACACCCATATACGTACAGTGGCATTGACCGACCCGCCCGCCCATACACGTACAGTAGCATTGACCCACCCACCCACCCATACACTTACAGAAGAACACATATAATAAAAAATAGCTTTCAATATCTACAAAATTAAGTCATTACAGAACAGTTACACAACCGATAATAACATATCCAAGTGAAATAATCTTTAAAACAACTAATACCATCGCATTAGACAACTACTCAAGATAGACGGAAGAATAATTAGAACCTCCATTAACAAGAACTACCAAGAGAAGGACACTTGAAACTAGCTTCCAATGAAGCAGTTTACAAGGAGATAGAACCTGTCACGAGTTAAAAAATAAACAAATCTCATTCCTTGGACACTTAATCAGGACACCTGAAAAGTGAAAAGCGAAGAAAAACATAGGAAATCTATGGAACCATAAAACAAATATAAGATGGACTGTGGAACTTAAAAGAAAACATGAGAGAGCTGCAAATTACATTTGGAGATTTTCAGAATAAAACAAAAAATATCAATGTTCTAAGTGACTGACTACTAACCAAGATAAATAGATAAAAGATGGGAAGAGTGATTCCAGATGAAGAAAGAAAGTTATGATCCGAAAGTATGCAGAAATACAGGGCTAAGAGAAGACAAAGGAACACAAGAAGAAGATAACTAAAAATGTCCAATGAAGGCCATAAAATAAAAAAAGCATTATATTACATAATATATTATCACTCTTCATACTCGTCCTCCTACTAGTAACCTGTTTGAACACTGAGTGTGGTTCTCATATTTTAACCGAGTGGCAGAATCCCTTTACTCGATGAAATTGAAGTTTAAATGTTATTAAGTCCCGTATTCATTTAAGAATTCTGTGCTGTGTATGGTTTCTAAAAATGTTATTGAAACATTTCACACAGTTAGAATACTTAAACATTGTATTTTTGTTCTGCATTCTCTACGACTTTGATTATCGAGTTCACAGGCGCAATTGTGGTGGATAATTATTACTTTTTTATTCAAAAAGACTACTGCTAAAAAAACTGTTACTATGTAGATAAAAAATTAGCTATTTTTAATTTCGTATTGATAAAACGAATAGTAAAGGGGAAATCCGGGTATAATTGTTATATCTTTAAGTGGTGTTAATTTATGATTTTTTTGAAAAGTACCCAAAAAAGAAAAATAGGATTACATGGTGACAGAAGAAATTTGATGTTAGCTGGTAGCATTTTCAAACAAGCAATAACAAATGAAGTGTAAAATTCAGAACAAATTTTATTTAGCTTTATTTAAAAATAGAATGTTATGAAACATAAATAAATTGTAATTCATGTTTTGTTTATTGAGAATTTATAGATTTAACAGCTATTAAATTAAGGTGTAAAATTCTATTGTTTGTATATAAAAAGAAAATGGCGAACATATTCCAGAATGGAAATATGAAAGGATAATAAAAGGGAATACCTAGGGGATAGACGGGCAAAGAAAATGAAAGAAGAGGGGGAGAAGAGAGAGTGGGGAAGATTGGACAAGAATATTAGAAGGAATAAAATGGGAGGACAGAAGATATTGGAGAGAAATTCATGCTAAATAGACCCATGATCTTGGAAACTGTTACAGGAATCTATATTTATAAAAGAGGATGTTTGTGTATATATATGTTTGAAGTTTATGCGCTGCCAAACCATCCAACCGATCGCCATGAAACTTTAGGATATTGTCCTGTATACTCCCGAGATGGTTTCTGTGAAGTTTGATGCAGATCCGTCCACAGGGTCCCGCCCCACAAGCTCCTAAAGATCCCATGTTATTCAAATGGAGAATCTGAATTGTTTACAAAAAACATATGACTGTGTGGTTTAATGTAGTTTCACATGCCATAAGCAGATTGAAGTTCTCACAACAACAGTACTGTATATGTTTTGATTTATTGTAGTTCTACATTTCACCTTGAGAGTGTAGCACACACTATGTTTTCAACTGATTTGCCTTTCAATTTTAAACGGCTCCAATTTCCTGTGTGACTTGCTTTCGCAATAACTATTAATAAATCTCAAGGACAGTCATTGCGCGTTGCCGCAATAAATTTAAGTAATCAATGTTTTTCACATGGACAGCTCTACGTCGCTTGCTCGAGAGTAGGCTCACCAAAAAACCTTTACATTTATACACCAAATAAGAAGACCAAAAATATTGTTTACCCTCTTGCACTCATTTAATAAATAATGGTTTTTTTTTCTATAATTCTTTTTATTGCTTTATTTTGGTATGTCAATGAAAAATGAAAGGCGAGACAACGTCCGCCGGGTTCAGCTAGTACTCTATATATGTACGTACTGATAGTTGGAGACTTGAATGAACGTGGTTAGAGACTTGAATGAACTCCTTGCCTAACGCTGGTTCACAGGCGTTCTACAGGCCGTATTGTAGTGAGCACACCATGCTATTAAGTCGCATGATAATGATGCCGTTATTAAATATTTTCTATATAAGGCGTTTTTTTACAGATAGCAACACTTTTTTAAATTGATACATTGTTTAACAAATCACTGATTGTTATTTGATTAATTTGTGAAAATCAACCTTGTACAAATTTACTACTTGTTTTTTTCTCTGAACATTTTTATATCTATATGATAATATCGTGTTGTGAAAAAACTCTGTAGTCTTCTATGTTAAAGAACACATCATGTTAGCATAACAATTTAATATTATAATATTACTTTAAAATAACTTACTGTGTTTATCAAGGAACATTACGTGAACATTTCAGTTCCACTTAAACATACAACAAGGGTTTACAGTCGAAAAAAATAAAACGTTTATATTAGTTTGTGTTTAGTTTTGAATGTGTACTACATAAATTCTTTAGGTCACATACATAGTTTTCATAATAAACATAAAAACGCCTTCATTATTTTAGATACTACACGTGAAGCATGGCTGTACGCTGGACGAATCTGCGTTCATTCAGTCTGTAACTATGAGTAAATTGTTAATGGTTCTCACAGACGTTAAATATTTTGAGACATAGACTAATTGAAAAGTAAACATAGGTGCGATAATGACAAATTAAGATATATCAATTGTTAAACATTGTACCACCTGGCATAACATCGTTGAAGACATCAAAAGCATTATTTGGAGAATAGTTCTCATACTGTCTGATCCACCTGTAAAGAAATAACATTTTAGAATGCAAACATAAACAAAATTTTGCTTTTTTGTTTGTGGAATGGAAGCGCTTTTAATTTTTATCAGCTCCTTATTTGGCTCTAACCTTTCTGAAAGAACTATTTTCGGGGTAAATTGGTGAATTACCCAAATTAGATATGAATACAAATTACTATCTAATTTATGGGGGGCCAGTAAATTGAAACTTCTCTGCTAATATATCATGAAATCAAACTTTTGCCATTTTTAATTATTTTATGGTAGCTATTATTTTACACACACTGATATTTTTGTATGTAACAATCTGGTTTACAATTTTGGTTAGTTTCTAAAACAGTTTTAAAAATATAAGGCTATGCATTTATATTATTCAAATAATGAACACATTAACCCTAAAACTGATAAGCATTGATTATCGATGAATGTAAATTCGTTGCTTTGGTGATAAACATCGATTTTCTACTAATTAAACATTGTTCTGTAAATAACGCTATTATGCTGCAAAAAATAAACCTACATCTTCAAATTTAGTCTCATTTTAAAGTAGATATTTTAACAAACTTATATACTTTGTTATTCAAACATCATATGTTTTGAGAACAACGCCATGATTTAGAAGGCTGTGAATGAGTCATTCTTTCAAGGCCAAACTAGTTCACGACCTTGGCGTTTGGCGGGAACTAGTTGTTGGGAATTAGTTGTTGTTTTGCACCAGGTTTGTTTACGTTATTATTCACCTTTACGAAATATGCTTTTATAACTTTTCAATCTAGAAAATTGTTTAAAAAATGTATTGATAAATTGTATATATGATTATAACAACAATGTATCATTTCCATTGTTACAGTAAACTTAGTTCTTTAATTTTATAAAAACATAGAAATATGTATAATAACCTCTTTTGGTAGTACAACCTCTCGCGGTAGTACAAATACGCTGCCACCACTGTCACTTATAAAAGGGGACATACCCTTACATACTTCCTCACGGATGCACCACATGGTCACGGAAGGAGCAATAACAACTGCGGCTTTCAGTAAATGTCACATGTATTTATTTTACACGAACCACAATCCATAATAATGATTCAGTACAATGTTATATTGTGAAACGAACAAAATCCCAACGTCCAGTATCGTCTAACTACGGTAACCTAAACATATATGATAATTACTATTAGCCAAGAGTCGACCAAGACATAACTCATCCCATACTCATCGAGATCTGCCAGAGTTCCCCCCTCCTAGCCACCTCCATGCGTTTGCATGGCGATCGGTGATTGGTCCGATCGGATCATACGATCGGCACGGTGATGACAATGCAGTCAGGTGAACGACCTTAACTTCCACCGTGGACTCAGTAGTCCACGTGGTCGCTAACAAACAATTTTGGGAAATGTATGTTAACATAATCTACTAAAACACTTTAATTAATCGTTAAAGAACTTCGCTGAAAAAAGTATTATTAATTAATTGTTATTTTGACTGAATGAGGAGGTGACTCGTCACACACTATATATATTTTTTTTTTTTAACTCAGCACAAAATTTACAATATAATGGTTATCTCTCTTTTTTATGTGGTGTATAGGGTGTGATGTAGTCCTGTTGATTTTGT
>JAQJVL010002525.1:0-94173 GCA_035578905.1 Stictocephala bisonia
GGGTTTTTTTCATGATTTGTGAAAACTCCAGTGGGTCTCTTAGAGTATTTTTTATGCAGGATTATGAATATTTTCATTTGCTATAAAATCAACATTTGAGTGGCTCTTTTTCAAAATTTCTGTCAGATGCTTGGAGCAACTGCTCCCCTCTGTAGTTACACCATACTTTGTAGATAGTCTTTACATAATATTATTTCTGACCATGGATATAAAGTAACTTATAAAACAAGTAACAGCATCAATAATAAAATTATAACCAAATAATTCTAACTATAATGAAAACTAGTATAGTAACTGAGAAATATATAAAAGTAAAGTTTATCCTGTCCTAAATACTACATTTTATTTTTTACTGTGAGTACAATGTTGTTAAGGGACATCAGTCCAAACTCATCTACCGAATTTAAACTGGATCTCCCTGGATTTGAACTGTGACCCTCTACATATAACACAGGTCCTAACCACTACGCTAGCTAGAAGCCGAAACAAGAAGTTTTAATGAAAGATTAAATAGTATTTACCAAAAAATTACAATTTACAACTCATCCGTAATACTTATTTCCAAGACAGTAAAAGGTCATAGTGTTTCTGAGCCACATCCACCAGTGAACAGTAATTTTTCCCAAATCCCAACCCACCGTAATGCCATGAATAACAGTTGGTTTTAGAGAATATGGTAATGGCAACAACACAAGTTCAAGCATACCTCCATATCCTTTATCGGTCCGGAGGCCATTTGGAAAACGACTCGGAAACAGGTGAGTTGTCTGCGATTTCCGAAGCATATTATAAGTAAACCCACCAATAAGATATTGCTAGTTATTCAGCAACATACATTTTTAACGGCAGATGTAATTCTCGGTCAGATAAGAGTGGATGCTTTGCTGGATATGGGGTGCTCTCAGCTGTGATTTCCAAACATCTTTATGAACCACTTGGGGTTCAAGGCAATTGTTAAAGGTCAATGTACGATGGGTTTCAAGACCGTCACAGCATTGAACATTTATATTACATCGGACTTACCAATCAAGTTACGTCCAAATAAACTAAAAAGCCAGAGTACCAAATTTCACAACCTCAGAAAGTAAATTATTTAATTGCTCTATTTAGTGATGACTTTTCATTTCAGCTGATTCTGAACATCAGCAGAATTAAAATGAAGTTGCTAGACATGCAACATCAGATTAGAATAGCTTAACCCTCCTAGTGATGAAAGACGCGTTGGCGTCTATCTCTGACCTTCCGCACGTAACAGATACGCTGTAGAATCTTTCTATTTAACCCTAGAACACTAACCCGTTGTCTGGGAGACGACGCACGCCATTTTCTCTCCCCTTACCACAGCGGTTTTCAAGGTTGCCGGGTCCCCCTCCCTAGTACCCCTCAGTTGGCCCTGACCCTTGCGCAAGGACACATTTAAAACCACGCCTATTGTTTTGTGTTTACCACATTTTGGCCGTTCATCGTCTGTGAGACGACGCGTTAGTCTTAACGTTATTTTTAGCATAGCATCGCGTCGTCCACTATACAAAGCGATAGTGTTAGTGTCATTTTGTTTTTTTATGTAAATAGTACTTTGTCATTGTATTACATTGTGCGGATGTTGTGTGGGGGAGATAACTGAGTATCAGGCTTGTCAATTAGCTGAAAATCAGACCAGCACTACGTGGTTCGGATTCCACGTAAAGCTGTAGGTCCCTTAGTTGCCCTGGCTGTTGGGCTATTAATAAATTGCCCTTTCTGAGGAATAGTTGAACTCAGTTAGTAACCAGACTACACTCATCCACACTCATCCTACACTCATAAAACCATTCATATTCGCCTTAAAATACGCACAACGTGTGTGTCGGCGTCTCATATGTAAGAATGTAAGAATGTAAGAATACAACATTAAAAAATAGTGTTTCCTGTGGTTGCCATTATGGATGAAAATGAACGGATTTTAAATTTGTTAAATACAACCTTTTCTGATCTTGATGATACCTCAGGAGATGAGCAACGTGATGGTCCATATTTTTCTGGTGTGGACAGTGATGACACTGATGTGGACCCTAATTACAGCCCTGAATCTTCTGGTTCCGAAAACTCAAGTAATGAAGAGGATCTAGAACGTCCAGTAAGGGAGCTGCAGAGAGACACCGTCACAGAAACAATCGAATACGTCATCGCCATCCACAAGTGAGTACGGATCTTGATGTACAACATAATGTTGAGCATAATGAAAATGTTGAAGGGTCCTAGGCCTAATGCTGATGATTATCATGTAATCAGTCAAAATATTCTCTCTAAAAGGAAAAAAATGGACACTTGTGGAGTAATAAATCTCCAGTAAATCCCAGAACTCGTACAGCAGCCCGTAATATAGTACACATACGGCAAGGGCCCAAAGATGCTGCCAAAAATAAAATTCAGTCATATGATTCATTTTCTGTATTTTTTACAGATGAGATAAAGGATATTATTATCAAACACACTAATGAGACCATAGTGAGAAAACAAAGTAATTATTCTCAACAAACAAAGACAATCTCTGAACGATGTAAGAAAAGTTTAATGCATTTTTAGGAATTTTGATTTTGACAGCAGCACAAAAAGACAATCATATGCCTACTACAACTTTGTTCAACTTCCCAATATTGTGGAGAACACTATAAAGCTACTATAAGCGGTGGTAGATTTGATTTCTTGTTAGAAGCTCTAAGGTTTGACAACCCAAGCGACCAGAATAGATAGGAGCAAAGATGATCGTTTTGCACCTATTAGGCAAATATGGGATTTGTTTATATATGCTTGTTGGAATACTTACATACCCGGCAGCTTTCTTACAATAGATAAGCAATTACTGGGTTTCAGGGGACGTTGCAAATTCCGAATGTAGATCCCCAACAAACCCAGTAAGTATGGCATAAAAATACTGATGATGTGTGACTCTGGGACAAAATACATGGTTGACGCAATGCCATATTTAGGGAAAGGTACATTTCCACGAGGCATACCACAAAGTCAGTTTTATAGTAAACGGAACTAACCAAGAGCATCCATGGAACAAACCGGAATGTGACAGTAGACAATTGGTTTACTACAGTGCCGCTTGCTACTAATCTTTTAGCTCCACCAGTAAATCTAACTTTGGTTGGTACTATAAGACGGGACAAACCTGAAATCCCACAAGAAATTAAAGATCCTGGGGAAAGACGAGTTGGAACTTCTATGTCTGTTTCGATGGCCCAAGAACTTTGGTGTCCTACAAGACGAAAAAAAAGAAAGTGGTATTACTTATTTCAACCTTACACGACAGTCCTTCAATAAATGAACACAGTAAGAAGCCTGAAATAGAGTTTTACAACTCAACAAAGGGCGCCGTAGACACATTGGGCCAAATGTCTTGCAGTCGGAAGACTAAGCGGTGGCCTTTAATGTATTTTTTTCGGCATGATTAACGTAATGATTGTTAACCTCATATGTTATCTATGTGAATAATAAAATTTCAGCTGGAGAAAAACCACTTTCAAGACGGAAGTTTGCAACTGAACTACACTGTGAACTTGTAAGATCCTGGCTGGAGCAGCGGATGAGTTACCAGTTTTTGTCACGCCCTCTACGCACATCCATAGCAGGTATTTTGGGTGTTCAGCTTCAGGATGACACTCCAAGGCAATCTCAAACTCAAGGAAGAAAGATCTGTGGGTATTGTCCAGCAAAGAAGAGGCGGATGACTAAATACTTCTGCCAGCGCTGCTCAAAGGCAATGTGCGGAGAGCACCAAGGACAATTGTGTGTAGATTGCGCTAAGTGAACTGAATTCAATCAAATGTTACTTTTTTGTATTTTTTAAATGTATACTAATTATATTGTGAACAAATAAATGAGTTTCATACGTTCTTTATAATTATATATTCACTTTTTCCTAAAGTAGTCTCACAGACTAAGCGATAGTAATAACGTTGCTTTTAGAAGCGTTGGTGTTCTAGGGTTAAGCTTTTTTTCCCATCACATTTATTTTGTGTTCATGGAAAATAACAAATTGTAAACATTAATTCCAAACATTAATGTACAAATTACTTTTAATTTGTCTATTCATTAGTAATTTTGTATTTATAACATAAACAAACTGAATATATTTTAAATCACAGTAATATTCTGTAATAAGTGACTATGTTCACTTTTTGTATAAATTACCTCTATATTTGTTGTAAGTACAAAAGATATAATTTTTAAAACTTTTTTTGTTTCAACACAAAAGTTCTTTAAACATATCTAGTCTTACTACTTTAATTATGTTATTATTAATTCTGTATCTCGTTGGGTGTGTTTTAATATATTACATGTCATATTTGAGTAATTTTAAAAGTAGTTTTAAATTTGGACGTACAAAATCAGTAAAATTACTCTTGGAGGTTTAAAGAGCATTCATCCATCAGCACCTCTTAGTGAGGAAGGCATATGAAACGAACATTTACAATGTGACTTGTACTTTATATGAACATATTTACTTTACTTGGTCTTGAATTCCAAAACTCCTAAACACATATGACATTTAACAGTGTAAACATTGTAATATTCTGTACAGGAACCCTGTGAATATAGATGTGTCCATAGTCAATGCAAAAAACGCTGTGGGGAGCTGTGCAACCGCAAACCATGCACACATCCATGCCTTTTACTACTGGCTTGCTCTCATCCATGCGTGGGTTTCTGTGGAGAGCCCTGTCCACCTTGCAAGGAATGCCATCCTGAACAATTTGAGCCGTTCGCTTATACTGGTGAAGAAGACGAACCTGAGACCAAGTGAGTGGTTTTGGTAAATTCAATAAATTAACGGTTAATTTTTACGATTTGTTCATGATAGTTATTTAAAGCATGTTAACATACTACATAAAAGTAATCAACAAAGTACTTTTTATTAGACAGGGTGGCCATTTAACTAGGTATAAGCCAGGAATTTGTGTTACTGTGATAAAAACCTTTTTCGTAATATAGTGAAACTTGAATAATTCGAACCTCAAGGGACCAATAAAAAAATTTGAATTAAAAAAGTTTTGAATAAAAGGCTTTCAAAATAAAATGATCATACTGTATATTCGGTCCAAACATTTAATGAGAATAACATTGGTTGTTTAGAGATAAAGAAGTAAACAAAAAATTTCAAATATCTCTAACAAATCGATTTCAAGCACTAAATGATATGAACGACCGAAATGAAGAAACACAAGACTTGGACAAATATTGGGAAGACTTTAAGAAATCTACAATGGACTCAGCAACAGAAGTTTGTGGAAAAAGAAAGAAACCAAAAAAGAACCCATGGTTTGACGAAGAATGTGAGCAAATGATCGAGGACAGAAATAATAAGAAAAAGGAATGGACAAGAAACAACTCTATAACGAACCGAGCTGATTATTATGAGGCAAATAAAAGAGCTACAAGATGTTTGAGAAGAAAAAAGAGAGAATATATAAAACCACTACTAGAGAAAGCCGAAAATGATTAAAGAGCAAATAATTCAAAAGGATTTTATAAAGGAATAAAGCATTTTAGAAAAGGATACACCCCAAACACTTTTGGAATAAAGAATAAGGAGGACCAGATAATAACACAGAAGAGTAAAGTAATTGAAAGGTGGAAAGAGTACTTCCAAGACCTTCTAAACTGCGAACAGGATACTCTCAATGAGGAGGAAGAAGAAACTTACCAGAATGTAGAACCGTGGGTAGAAGAGCCCACAATAGCAGAAGTGGAAAAGGCGATTAAAGAACTAAAAAACAACAAAGCACCAGGAGACGATGGTTTACCATCTGAATTACTGAAAAAGGGAGGACAAGTAATATGTGAAAAGCTCCATGGACTAATTAAAAAAATATGGAGGGAAGAAAGACTACCTAATGACTGGAAGGAAGCGACAATACTACCCATTTACAAGAAAGGCGACAAAGAGCAGTGTGAAAACTACAGAGCATATCACTGCTAAGTACTGCTTATAAAGCTCTGTCAAAAATAATTCAGCACCGATTAGAAGAATTCACCGACACAATAATAGGGGACCACCAAGCGGGCTTTATAAAGGGACGTTCAACCTCGGATCAAATCTTCATTTTGAAATCAGTCATTGGCAAGTATTGGGAATTCGATCGCGAATTCCATGGACTGTTTATCGATTTCTCGAAAGCATATGATAGCCTCAATAGGAAGAAAATATGGAAAAAGATGGAAAAGTTTGGTATACCAAACAAACTTAATTAATCTAGCTAAGATGACAGTCGAAGGGTCTAAGTGTAAAGTCAGAATTGAGGGTGAATTGTCTGATGCTTTTGAAGTAATAACAGGAGTTCGACAAGGTGACGGGCTTTCACCTTTGCTGTTTAACATAGCTCTAGAAGATGCCCTTCAAAAAATTAGACATAAAAACTTAGGTGTAACAGTAGGATGTAAAATTAATATATTAGCATTTGCCGACGATGTAACTATTTTAACTGAAACAAAAGAAGACCTTGAAGAACTAACCAAAATTTTCATTCAAGAGACAGGATGCATGGGTCTAAGAATAAATGATAAAAAAACAAAGTACATGCACTTTGAAAGAGGTGGCCACCCGCTTACAGAAATAAATATAGAAGGACATAGCTTTGAAGAGGTGGAGCAGTTTAAATATCTGGGAGTACTAATATCCAATAAGAATAGTGAGGAATTAGAAATTGTAAACAGAATAAACCTAGCCAACAGATGCATGTATGCTTGCAATAAGATCTTGTCGTCAAAGTTACTGTCATACTGAACAAAAATACGAATATATCAAACGATAATAAGGCCAGTACTTTTATATGGTGCAGAAACCTGGATATTAAATAAAAAAGAAGAGAACAAACTCATCGTGTTTGAAAATCGCGTACTAAGAAAAATATTTGGTCCAACATTGGAAAATGGAGAATGGAGGCGCAAGCATAACCAAGAGATAAGACAGCAGTACAATGACTGTGACATAATAGCAACCGCAAGATCAAGAAGATTGAGATGGGCAGGCCATGTATGGCGTAGAGAACAAGGGACGCTACTGAAGGAAGCTGGATTGGGAAGACCAGTGGGAAGAAGACCTCTAAGTAGACCAAAAAGAAGATGGTGGGATGGGGTTAAGACAGACACCGCAGCACTTGGAACCACAATGGAGGAGGCAGAAAACAGAGAAAGATGGAGAGAGCCTGTTGGTGAGGCCAAATCCCTTCTTGGGCATCGATGGCCATGGGAGTAAGAGTAAGAGTAAGTAACATTGGTTGTTGTACATTCACGTTTTACAATACATTCACATTATACAGTACTGTGTTACGTTATGTAGGCTAAACAGTACGGCCAAAAGAGTTAAAAACAATCATAAATACAGTACAGTACTGTAAAACAATTACTGTACACAATAATCATAACATGTAATGTACTGTACAGTGCATAAATACATAATAAAACCATAAGAACGCTGTTCAAACATAGTAGGCCTATACAGTTATGTTACAGTATGTTGGTTCATAGAAATTAAATTTAACTTTGTCTAAAGTAGGGTAGTGGGAAATCTTTACTTGTTTTCTAGAATTAAATCTATCAGTAATGGCAAAAGATTCTAACATATTCAGTGAAGAGAAAATTGAGTAACTTTTTCACTTTCAGTGAAGAGAAAAGTTCTGTGATGTGGTTCATTGCTTCGGCCACACTCGGAACATGAATTTCTTCCACAACAAATGACTCGTCGTCTTCATCACCCGATGCGTGGTCGCCATCTTGTTTATCAGTGTGGAGACTTCAGCGATGATCTCTGCGTCGTTTATCTCACCACATACTGCAACATCTTCATCCACGTTCAGGAAATCTTCATACGAGATGGCAGGATCAGTCATGACATCCTCCCAGACGTCAACTGAAGGCGCCTCTTCCGCTACAATGGCATTGATATTTTCTGCAACCTCTTCCGCTTCAATGACATTGATGTTTTCTGCAACCTCTTCCTTTTTTACAAAACCAGCTTTTTTAATACAGTTTTTGATAGTTTTGGGCGTTACATTGTCCTAAGCTTTTTTACACATTCTTGAGGCTTCAAGAATGTTTAGCTTGATTTTAAGGGCGTCACATTCTTCAGTCAATATCTTCTCAACCAAAGATCGTCTGTAAAAATGCTTTAGATTTTTTACCATCCCCTGGTCCATAGGCTGGACGACTGATGTCATATTGGCAGGGAAGAAAATAACTTTTACATTTTGCATTAATGGGATAGTGTTGTGTGCAGTACAGTTGTCGATCAACAAGATAACGGTTCGTTTTTCTTTTATGAACTTTTTGTCCAACTTCAACAGCCACTTTTCAAAATTTGACTAGTCATCCAAGCTTTTGCGCTGTTCACATACTCCACTAGTTTTGATTTCACGTTCTTGAAACACCGGGGATTAGCTGACTTGCCAATCATCAATAGAGGCAGCTTTTCGGACCTGTCCATATTTGCACCAACCAGAAGGGTGATTCTTTCTTTGCTCAGTTTAAAAAATAGACCCGTTTCATCAACATTGAAGATGTCCCTTTCGTCTCTGTCCTGAATCATTTACTCCAAATCTGTTTTCCATTGCTTGGCTTCTTGCTGATTACTTTACCCACGAATGTTTTTGAACGAAATTTGGTTGCGTCCCTTAAAGCCATCTAGCCACCCTGTACTTGCTTTAAAATCATTTTTACCCATTTGCATAGCAAATTGTTCAGCTTTGACTCTTACAAGCGGACCACTCAAGGGAATCTTCTTGTCCCTTGCTTGCTTGAACCATTTCAACACAATTGTCCAAATCTGGGTTATCCGGCTCCCTTAGTCTTTTTCGGCCTTTACTGTTTTCACTTTCACTCTTCAGAACTTTTTTCTTTATTCTTCAAGTAGGTGGAAAGCGTGTTTGGAGGAATTCCAAAGTCCTTGGCGATCTCGGATTTTTTCTTTCTTCCCTTCTCTACTTCTTTAATCGCCGCTATTTTCTCTTCCAAAGTTAATGTCTTGTATGTTCGCTTTGGAGCCGACGACATTTTCCAGAACACACACGATGACACAGACACGCACAAAATTAGGGGAAGAAATTCGTCAATAAATAACTCCCAAAACTGTTCTCACACTACAGCCTCGGCTACGATACGAGCGACGGGCAATGCGCGGCGGGCGATAAGCGACACAAGCGGCACGGCGAGGGTGGCTACCACACAGATGTCTAGCGAACTGTTCTCTCACTATGACACAGATGTCAGCGTTAGAATAGGCCGTGGCGGACTGGTGGAGTCAGTTTTCAAAACAAAGGGTGTAAAGAGAAAGCGTGAGTGTGCATTGACCCCTTAACGGCGCCGGACTGGGTTGAGGGTTGAGGGCAGGTACGGTCAGCCGCGCGATGCGTAACGGCTGGCCAAGGTCATTGTCACTGTACAATGGCTTTAGCTCGAGCGTGTTTCCTGTTTTCCCGTCTAAAACTGACATCAGCTCCGCATTTTACCTCGAACAAAATTCGAATTATCCAAAATATAATTCGAATTAACCACGATGTTTTAGCATTACTAGTATAGAAAATGCTAGGGACCATGATAAATATTCGAATTAAAGAGGATTTCGAATTAGAAAAGTTTGAATTATCCAGGTTTCACTGAAAATTCTTTTTTTATTTTACTACTAACAGAAAGTGACTTTATTGATGCGTTTAGCAAATTAAATAATGATTTAAAATGTGAACATTTAGTTTTGCATTGATTAAGAAAATGAATTTTGTATAGCCCCTGTATGAAATGTTTCCGATTAAAAATTTGGTCAGTCTGTCATTCTGTTAAGGATTAAAACAGAAACCTCTAGTTTGTGGCATTGTTGTCCTTTTACAAGGGTCTGTAAAAGAACATATCTTTCAATGTGGTTTTGCATTTGAAAATACTGTTGCCCATCAACCTCCTATTTTAAGTGGGGGGCTGAAATCTTCATATACCCCAAAAATCATGTTTTTTAACACGTTCAATGCGTCACGAGTAACGGGTTACTCGTACCGCAACTTAATTCTGTGCAAAGGAAAAAATTACAAATAATCACTTCAGTGCGTTTTGTGTATTTCCTGAACTATTTAATTGATTTAAATGAAAATTGTATTGCCATAGTTGTTATTTTTCAAATACACTAGAACCCCGATAATCCGAACTAATTGGGACCGGGCCTGGTTCGGATTACGGAAAATTCGGATTAACCGAAAAAAAGTTTATAAAGGGGAATTTGTTATATTAAACATTGTTAACGTGATATTTGTACATAACAATGCTACAAAGAGCATAAAAAAGCATTCCTCTAGATTCTAAACATTTAATTTAAACGATTAATAAAAGAAAACGTAACAAAAATAACCTAAAGAACTGACTATCGTTGTTTTATAACCAAACACTGTACTACACTTGGCAGTAAATGGGAGTGTAGTTCGGGCAGTCAATGATAAATACTGTTCTGTGTAATTTCTAAGTTGATCGAGTTCACTAAATGTCAGTCGGGTGGCAGCACCTTGCGGGTTCCCAATGCGTGAAGACAACGGCGCGTCGTGCGCATCCCCCCACCCATTGGCTTAATCCCGCCTCTGCCACGCACGCAGTGTCTGTCTGACATCCGGTCTAAATCGTTCGGCCATTACAGTGTTTGTTTACTTTTGGTACTGTGACTTGATATTGTGTTATAACATTGTGACTGGTTTTAGTGATTAGTGTATGTATGTACATACAGCAATGGCAACTAAACGAAAACATACAACTTGTTCCTTAAAAGAGAAACTTGAGGTTTTGAATCGCTTAGATAAAGGTGAAAGCGCAGTAAAACTAGCTGTGGAATTTGGCGTAGGAAAAGCTACGATTTCTGACTGGAAAAAAAACCGGGCAAAGCTAGAACAGTTCTGCACGGCCTCCTCTAGCCAAACTCTCGAAAATCGCCAAACATCAAAAGTTTCGAAATTTGACAAAGTTGATGAAGCTCTCTATTTGTGGTTCGTACAAGAGAGAGAAAAAGGTACACCCTTAAGTGGGCCTCTTGTACAGGAAAAAGCTATGCAGTTAAATAATTTAATGAAGGGCGATGAATCGTTCACTGCGAGCAATGGATGGTTGAACCGGTGGAGGATGCGTCATGGTATCCGCCAGTTGACGATTACTGGAGAGCAGCTCTCTTCAGATAATGCGGCGGCACAAGCTTATTTGGACGAGTTTTCTGATGTTATAAGTGAAGGAGGCTATTCTCCTCAGCAAATATACAATGCTGACGAAACCGGCCTAAACTTTAAAGCGTTGCCGAACAAAAGTTTAGCTTCGCAGCAAGAAAACCGTGCCCCTGGATATAAAATGAACAAAGAGAGGGTAACATTGATGGCCTGTAGCAATGCCACTGGTAACCATAAATTACCATTAATGATGATTGGGAAAGCAAAAAATCCGAGGGCGTTTAAGAATGTAAACATGAAGTCCCTACCGGTTTACTACACTAATCAAAAGCGAGCCTGGATGGACATGGCTCTATTTAAGACTTGGTTTCACAACCAATTTGTGCCGGCAGTCAAACGCTTCAACAAAGATAATGACTTGCCAAATAAGGCAATCCTATTTGTTGATAACGCTCCATCTCACCCAGACGTCACTGAACTTGAAAGTGGCGAAATCAAGACTATGTTTCTGCCACCCAACGTTACAGCATTGTTGCAACCAATGGACCAAGGAGTTCTCCAAGCAATGAAGCTAGCCTATCGCAAAAATTTCTCCGCACTCTTATAGAAGAAGATGCTACACTAACTTTAATGGAGAAAATCAAAAGAGTAACGATAAAAGACGTTGCGTACTGGTCTGCTGAGGCATGGGATGGCGTCACTGAACAGGCAATTTGAAAGTCTTGGAGAAAGCTCTGGACTTCCCTTAATTTCGTCGATTCTCCAGATGACTGTTGTGATCAAGGACCCCTGCTTCAACTGGTGAGAGAATTTCCCGGTTGTGAAGACGCAAACAATGCTGACATGGATGAATGGGTGGCAGGAGATCCCGACACCCACGAGAATCTCTCAGATGAGGACATCGTAGCTGCGGTGAGTCGTCGAGAACCTGAGCCCGAGAGCAGCGATGACGATAACGAGGGAAGCGGCACCGGCGGCAGTGAGCTAGTATCGCACTCCGACGCAGCAGCCGCATTTGATTTTGCCCTAAGATACGCAGAGCAAAGCCCCGTGTCTACACCTACTGACCTATTGTTTCTGCGACGATGGCGCAGCACTGCTTCTTCAAACAGGTTTTCTTCTTTAAAACAATTGAAGTTAACTGACATGACTAAACTTTCTTAAAATTTGTAATGTACTGTACTCTACTTTACTTGATATACATTTATATACTGCACTTAAAACCTAAATAAACAGTTTTCGTTGCAGAAACATGTACAGTACTGTTAATTGCTCATCCTTCACTCTAACTTGCACTAAAAAAAAAAAAAAAAAAAAAAAAAAATCGGCGCAGGCCACCGGTTCGGATTATCCGGAAATTCGGACTAACGAGGTTCGGATTAGCGGGGTTCTAGTGTAGTTATAAAAAGTAGTTATTGCAATACGAGCAACGGGTTACTCGTGACGCACTAGAGAAGTAACTATCTAATTTGTGTGCGCAACGAGTAACCGGTTACTCATTAGTTTGCAAATTCGTCGCTATAAGCACTAGTTTACGTGTCATTCGCCGCCATATTGGCATATTGGCAATAAGACGACGCGAATACTTTGCTTGTTGGTGCTCGGTGTGTTGTTTAAACAACCATTTTATAGCTTTTTTAAAGTTTTGCGTTAGTTTTCACGATGAGTATGCAAGAAGATGACGACCCGCCAAGGGCAAAACGATGTAGGCGTAGTTTAGTGCTCCAGTTTAGTTTAGGCGTAGTTGTTATTACAATAATTCCAAAAAGTATCAGTAATTATGGTACAGGTACATTTTCATTTTGTAAGTTGTTATTTTCACCGTTTGTTTTTTACAGTGTGCTACTCATTACAATTGTAAAACAAACACAGTAAAGAATTGTGTTGTTATTCTTTTTCCTTTCGATTTTTAATTATAATCTACTTTATAAATAAATTAACGAAAAACAAACATGTTCTGAGTTTGTTTCAAACAACTAGTACATTAGTTGGGTTTGTAACTAGTAACTGGTTACTCGTGCAATGGCGTCCGATAAATAAATTAACGATAAAAACACATGTCCTGTGCATAAAGTAATGCTTTTCGTTTTAAACAATTAGTACATTATTCGGGTGCGGAACGAGTAACGGGTTACTTGTGCGATGGCTTCCGATTCAGCTACTGACTTGCCACATTGACAACAAGGATGTGATAGTTCTTCTAAACTCACCTAGAGCGCTCTATTGCATTCGGCCGCTGAGAAATGATGCAAAGAAATATGGCCGCGATACGAGTAACCCGTTACTCGCGACGCACAGCGATTCTGTACGTGTACGAGTAACCGGTTACTCGTAACGCACCCAGGAAAGTTTTAATATTTACTGCCAACGCAGTGAACGTGTTAATATTGTAACAATCCCCTCAAAGATATTTGTTGATATATTTCTGTTCAAAAAGTTATTGGGGTGAAAGGGGGAGCTTTTGGGACTGAGTGAGTACTGGATCTGAGTAATCTTTACCCAGATAACAATCCTTTCAGTCCCAAAAAATAAAGTGTTATTTTTAAACCAATTTTTTTAATTGGCATATCGTTGAATTTGGCATAACATAATCTACAAATCATGTGTCTTAAAAATTTTGGGTAAAATATGTAGGTTTTTTTTATGTTTTACTCTGAAATTTTTAAACAGCTGCCATTTTGAAGCATTTAGCCTTTTTACATAAAATGTTTCCTTGTAATATAAACTTTCATACAAAAAGTAATTTGTTATATATCGGTTTTTGATATATTAAAATTTCTGTAAAAAACACTCAGAAAGAAAACGAATTGAAATAGGACAATAGACAAAATTCTTTATTGCATATTCATTGAGAACAGTACATAGCGTCAGAGAATACAATGAGTATTAGATTTGGTTTGAGTTATGAGGCGAGGAATTCTGCTTCGGTGTAAAATGGTCTTTGTTGCAGCCAATGTGTAAGTGATTTCCTGAGATGACGTGGGTCTTCTTCCTTCAGGTGCTGGGGTAGGTGGTTAAAGTATAGCGCACCTTTATATGATTGATTTTTTCTCAAAGAGGGTTAGATGATGGTGGGGTATTGCTAAGTTTGTTTTGTTGTGGGTTTCATATGTATGGAGATCTGTGTGTCTGGGTAGGTTTGAGTTTACTGTATGGAGTATTACTTCTTTTTTGTAGAGAGATGTTACGGTTAGGATTTTAAGCTGCTTAAAGCTGTCTCGATATTGGAAGCCTGCTAGGTATCTTATAGCTTTTTTTGTTGTTTTAGAACCATGTCTAGATTGGCATTTGTAGGTGGGACTCAATATCTCAGGTGGACTCAAACAGAGCAAAGTATGCGGTCCTTGCTGTGTCTGGTCTGACACTTGCATAATTCTGCGTATTACATAGGTTCCTGAGCTTAGCTTTTTGCATAGATGGTCAATGTGCGATTTCCAGGTCAGGTGTTAGTCTATTGTGATTCCAAGATGTTTAAAGGATGTTTTTGTTGTTATGTCTGTTATCGGTATAGTGATGTCTTTAGTTTAGTAGAGAAATTTATTTGGACGGTTTTATTTTTGTTTAGCACTAGGTCATTTACAGTGCAGTATTGCTTGGTGGTTTCTATTGCAGATTTTATGTTTTCTGTTAGTTGTGGTTTTTGTTTATGGGATAGTGTTATGACTTTATCATCTGCATAAATCACTGTATATACGTCCCGCAGCACTTGTGGCAGGTTGTTTGTCAGTAGGAGGAACAGGACCGGTCCTAGGACTGACCCTTGTGGAACCCCCTTTGCACCTCCGCCAGCTCTGACTGGGCTCTTTGGACTAGATTGTTTTCGGTGTACTGTATCTCTACTAGCTGCTTCCTGTTACTCAAGTAACTTGCAAACCAGTTGACCTCGGTTCCTTCAATGCCTAGCATTTTCAGCTTTTTAAGCAGTTGACTGTGGCTTAGGCAGTCAAAGGCTTTGCTAAAGTCTAAGAGCAGACTGGTCACAGTATTTCCTTCTTCAAGTTGGTCGATGATGTGTTCAATGAGCTGTGCCAAGGCGCTGGTGGTGGACCTTCCTTTGACGAATCCGTGTTGGTGGGTTGTGAGCAGGTTATGATGATCCAGATGTTGTGTTAGACTGTCGAGTGCTGTTTTCTCGATGATTTTGGAAAAGGTCGAGATTAGGGATATGGGCCGGTAGCTGTTGGTGTCTATGGTGGACCCCCTCTTGTATTTTGGGTACACTTTTGCTATTTTTAGTTTTTCTGGGAAAGTTCCTTTTTGGAAGGATAAATTTATGATTGCTGCTAAGAGTAGTTAGTTCTGGTATGCAATTTTTAATTAGTTTTGCTAATATTTCATCTGTGCCGGTTAATTTTTTCAGTTTCAGTGTATTTATTGCTTTTTCTACATCTTTTGGTGTTATGGCCTTGAACTTGAATCGTGGAGGGTTTTCTGTTATTGTTGGTTCGGCGTCTTGCTGCGTATTTTGAGGGTTTTGGTTATTTTTTGTAGTGTTCTTAGTGCTACTGTGGAAAAAAAACCTGTTGAAAATGTTCACTATTCTGTTTGGTCACTAATATTATCATTGGACTGTAGGCGGATTTCGTTTTGTGTGGTGTGTTTAGCATGCCTTTCCCTGTTTATTACTTGCCAGAGTGCCTTAGACTTGTTTCCAGCCTTCTCAATGTATGAGGCTGTTGTTTCTTTCCTAAGAGTTTTTAGTTTAGTGTCATACTTTTTTTTCTGTTTGCAGTTTCTGTTTTGTCTGCTTCCTGTACTGTGCATTGGTATTTCTCAAGGGCTATGAGATATCTGTTTTTAAGCTCATGCACTCTTTATCCCATGCTTGTTTATTTGTATTTCTTCTCTTTTTCCTAATTTGTATGATCTTAACAATCTGACATGTTCTATAGATAAGAAATTACCCTGTTCCAATACTTGCAAAAACAATCTTGCAAATCCTGTCCTATTCATCTTAAAGCCACATAATTTACCGTATTCTTAAAGCCACATAACTTACCAGCTCCATTACCTCATTAAGGTACAAAATCTCTGGAAACCAGACTTTTTATTCCACCAAATTTACCAACTCCACCATTGCCCTGTTCAAAATATTAGTCTTACCGGTGCAACAGGTCTTACCTCCATAAACGCATGAATAGTCCAAAATACTGAAAAACCTGTCTGTGCCTATACCTTTCTCCATAGCCAAAATGTTGACCAATGTTACACCACTAAAGTAGTCAGATCACTAAAGTAGTCCTTCCTATGCCTGTGGTTTCCAACTCAGAAGAATGGAATCAACACATCTATGTTCCTTCATACTATATTTCTGGTAGGTTTGTGCGAGTAGCAATTTTAGAATTAAAGTCGAGTCGAATTGAGTTTTTAGACATAATTTCGAGTTCGAGTTTTTTTGAGTCTAGTATTTAACCCTTATTTTCAAAAATGAAAACACTGAAATGAAGTAAGCAATATACACTCTAATACTATTTATTTAGTTCGCTGAGTAATTAATAAAGTTTGGAAATTTTATTTAGAATCTATGATATAATTGTATCACTGATTAAATATAAATATTCATGTATGTTAAATAAACTGTAAAATAATTTGTGGAATATTTGTCATAACTTAAATAAAAAGAGGCCTAAAATAAATTCACAGTAAAAATTTTAAATATTGAAACCAAACAAAAATTGTAAATTGGTGCTAAAACAGTATATAGTAGCCTTATCGCTACCTCTACTGCAAAAGTTTATTTATAAACTGTAATCAAATCAAACTGACAAACTTAAAACTAATTTTTTTAATATATAAAGAATACAGCAAAAGACGTGGAAAGAGATTAGTCTCACTAAAATCCATTTTATTTTATTTTTATTATATTTCCCAGGTACTTTGCATACTAATGTTTACAAGTTTCAAAAGTTCTCAAAACTATTATTGTGTTATGCTTTTGTTAAATTGAAAGTTAAACCTTACAATCCATAAAACAGTAGTATGTTCTTTTCAGCTAACCTCAATTTCACCATTGACTACAATGTTTTGTTTCCATTAACAGAAACAAAATAATTAACTGTCAATATAATACTAACTAGCAAATAGTGATAAAAACTGCCAATTTGGCAAGGTTAACCTTGTTTTCGTTTTGATCATACTATTTGTACTTCCATGTGTCAAGTTGAGTTATCAAGAGATGGTCGTTATTTAAGGAAACAGGATTTAAATAACATGGTTACACGAAATACCTGTTATTTTTGTAATTCCCAGTCATGATGCATGATAAGGTTATAACATTATGATAATGTTATAAAGAACCTTATATAACTGTAAAGTTTAGTGGTAATGGAGAGTTGATAAAAATAAATAAAAAAACTTCATAACCTTTGAGAACTTGGAACGTTATCTAGACCAGCTATAATGAGGCTTCGAGCCTTTAACATCAGGCCATAACAGAAACAGAATAACTGTCTGGAATGTCAACACGTCGAGAGTAATGGGTTATCAAAATAATAGATTATTATAACACGTTACCAGAACATAATAGAATTACGTATCAGGTTATCGGAAAAGTAACTGTCATTCCCATCTGTAGTGTAAACGTCATTTAAAACTCTAAACAAAATGGATAACAAATCGAATCCATGGCTTGCAGTAAATTTTATATTGGGACTCGTCGAGTCGGTGATGTACGTAGTAGCTACATTAATCGTTATTTTATTAGTCACGGTGCCAGAACGAAACTGTTCCGGGCATTCTATGTAAATTATTATAGCTTTTCAATTTAAATAGTTTACGTTCCATGCGTAGTTTCTGTTACAGAGAACACGATTTAATTTAATCTGTCCGAAATTGTCAGTCTTAGAATAGTTTTAGTCATGAACTTTTAAAGGATGGACCTGAAATAAATGCAACTGTTAATTTCAAATGTTGGTAAAAGTTATGTAACGAAGTTTTTAAATGGTTCAATAACTGATTCTTTGTTATCAGTTATCACATTTTGTATGAATAACTAGTGACAGCTATTTGGAACAGCTTATTTCGACGTGCCTTCTTTATAAATAACGAGAATACTTTTGCCATTGCCATACGGTCGAGACTAGTGTCCGTGAACTATCTGAATACATCTCGAGAATATCTCCGGTTAGGAATATGATATAATGATCATATTTTAAATACAGTTGTCAATATAAAACGCTTATCTTTATAATCTAATATACAAATGGGACTTTTGTCTTGATTATAGCGTTTTACTCTCAAAGATACGGCAAAACTCAACTCGAGTTTTTTAAAAACTCGAATTTCGAGCTACTCACACACCCCTAATTTCTGGTAACCTCATTAAATGGACGTCTCAGGATTGGAACCTGTGATTCTGCAATTAAGGCAGAATAGTTAAACACCAGACTAGCTAGAAGTGTACCATTACAAGCTATATCAGCCTAGTGTGTTTTATGGCAACTGCGTGTTAAATAGTTAAACACCAGACTAGCTAGAAGTGTACCATTACAAGCTATATCAGCCTAGTGTGTTTTATGGCAACTGCGTGTTAAATAGTTAAACACCAGACTAGCTAGAAGTGTACCATTACAAGCTATATCAGCCTAGTGTGTTTTATGGCAACTGCGTGTTAAATAGTGAATAAATGCACCAAACCATCGGTGTTGAAATGAATGAGTGATGTAGGGTATTTCACTGTAGCCATATACAGTACCGAGGATCGTCAGTTCAAATTGAATCACCAGTTGTGCTGGTATTTTTTTCTGTGCAACTGTAAGAGGCACTGGTCTGTGGCATAGGGTGTAGGGCACACCTTAAATTAATGGCCTCTGGAATGGGGGTGGAAGACATTGGGATCAGTGTCTCTATTAAAGTTACGCAGAAAACACAGTTTTGGTTCTTTTTACTTGTGGTAAAAGGATGAGGACACATATATTTTTGTTTTATTGAATATATATTTCATGAGAAAAAAGACAAATAACTAACTTAATGACATTATGGTAATGTCAATAAGGAAAATAATAACTAAATTAAATATTGACATGTAAAAATATAAAAAATAAAAAGTGACCTGTAAATAAACTATGAAATCTTAATACATCAAATTATTCCATAGTGGATATTAAAGGTTTAAAAATCATTTTTCAAAATTAATGGAAAAAAAATATTTTTGATATTGGTGTTGCATGCTATCAGTTTGTCTCGCTTAAGTTATTTTCCATTGAGTGGAAGTAGAATCAATTAGTTTAGTCTGTATTTTTTGTTCATTTTAAATAATACAGTTAAGTCAAAACATATAACAATTTTTGTTTCCAGGTGGGTTCTGCTGAATGATTGTAAACATGTAGTGGATGCACCAAATCTGGAAAGGTGGCTACAAACAGAACAAGAAGGGGGGGCAGAAATTAAGCTTAAGACATGTCCCAAATGTTCACCTACTGCACCAAACCGTCATATCTACACCACTCAGCGGTATATGAATATGATCAAGTCCACTTTCACAGACATCCAGATGGTGAAGAAGAAACTATTTGGAATAGTGGACGATATAAGGAGTGAAAGAAGTAAATTACTAAACCAAGTCAAAGATATTCCTTCTAAAACATTGGAAGGACTTTCAGGTAACTTGTCTTGAAACTATGTAATCTTATTTATCAGGGAAAATCTCCATTTTCATTACAAAAATTAGTTTTATTTAAAAATAATTAAAAAAATCAGACATAAGTCAGTTTTAGACCTGGATTCAGAACGTTCAACAGATCCATTATTCATTAGTTAGTTGCCGATCATAGAGTTAGGGGCGAATGAGTGTAGATATTAATAGCATTGAGAATAAGAACCAGTTAGCACAGTTTTTCTCTTATTTAACTGTCATAAACTAAACTCAATACAATAACATAAATACAAATTTTTATTTTGATCTTCATAGATTAATGACAAAACAAATAATACTTGAAGATTGCATAGAATAAGAAAGCAGTACCAAAATATTTGTATGCATTGTTGTCATCTTATACGCTGTGCAGGCACAGCATGGGCTAGAACATTGTTCACAATTAAACTTATAATTTGTTACAATATAAAAGTTCTAGCCTTTGACGATTTATATAAGTCTGTGTTTAATTTAGGAACATGTACATAACTACAAATTTTCATTACATTTATTTCAATAGTTTTAAAATTACTTGCCCAAACTTTTGCCCAACCCTGTATTGTACGAGTAGCCTACATAGGTTATGACTTAGAACTCTGTTTTGTTAAATACTTGTTTCTATTTTGTCTATTATTGATTCTTTACAATTGTCATGTAAAGCCACCATGAAATGATTCCTTAGACATTCTGTGGTATAAGAATTACATGGAATGATTAATGATATATTTTCTCTCTACAATAATTTTATTAACAAATTCAATGCTGAAAAAATAAGTTAAAAACATGTAAAAAACGTCAGATGCTAAAATAATATTTTGTACCAAAACATACCTTATATAGTCAGGAAATAAAAGTAAAATTAAACATTGGTTTACACCTCACATTCGATCTATGCGCACTTTTATGCTGTCATTGTATGATAAGTATAAAATAACTCAAAAGGATGAAGATAAAAATAATTTTAGATCTTTCAAAAAGTTATATGTAAAGGCTATAAGACAAGCTAAAGTGGAAGCTAATAACAATTTCATTAAGTCCTCAAACAACATGTGTAGAGCTGCTTGGAAGGTGATCAATAAGGAAACTGGTAGAAGTACTCAAGGGGGGGTAAAGACAACCATCACTCCTGAGGAATTCAATGATTATTTCATTACTAGTACTTCTTCACCTGTTGTGGACAATACTAAGAGCAAAGGCAATATTAATATGGCTACAACTCAGTTTAGTACAATGAAGGCAATAGAACTTGTTGAGAATTTCAAACTAAATCCATCTCTGCATCGGTTTAAGTGGGCGCCAATATCTTCTGATGACGTAAGAAAGATTGTTACTAACATGAGTGGCTCCAAGAGTCAAGATGCATATGGATTATCCAATTGGGTTCTTAAAAAGTCAATTAATATTATTTTAGATCATATTGTCCATTTAATAAACATGGTTTTTGCCCAGTGCCTATTTCCGAATAGTCTTAAAAAATGTGTAACAACACCTGTGTATAAAAAAGGGGATAAGAGTAACCCTGAAAATTTTCGCCCGATAAGTTTAGTTCCAATATTTAGTAAGGTCATTGAATCTTGTATGCTAAGTCAGCTATGTAATTATTTTCAATCGAATAACCTCTTATATTCACATCAATATGGTTTTAGAACAAACTGCTCAACTACCTCGGCCTTAGATGCACTAACTACCATTATTTTAAATAACTTTGAAAATGGAGAAACCTCAGGAATGTTGCTTATTGATTTAAGTAAAGCTTTTGACAGCTTACCACGTGATATCTTATGTAAAAAATTAGAGTACTATGGTATTAAAGGGAATGAATTACAACTTCTAACTTCATACCTTAAAGACAGGTCACAATGTGTGAAAATAAACCATAAACAATCCAGTTTTAAAACTCTAACCAAAGGTGTACCACAAGGTTCCGTAATTGGGCCTTTCTTGTTCTTAGTTTATGTTAACGATTTGGATAGCAATGTGACTTCAACATCTATTTTATATGCTGATGACACAAGTCTTATTTCCTCTCACAGGCACATTACACAATTGAAAGTATCTTTAAAAAATACTATCAATAAAGCCCAATCATGGTTTGATGCGAATAAATTAAGAGTTAACGAAGAAAAAACTGAAACAATATTTTTTAGCTTAAATAACAATACAGAAATAAGTAATGTAAAAATATTGGGATTTTACTTAGATAGCAGATTGAAATGGGATACTCATATTGATAATCTTTGTAAAAAAACTCTCTAGAGTTATATATTTACTTAGTAAACTTAGAATCTGTGTTAGCCAAGATCTCTTAATAACATCATATTACGCATTTTTCCATTCTTTGTTGACATATGGGATCAGGATATGGGGTGGAGCCAGCACTGCAGAACAAGCCTTCATATGGCAAAAAAAGGCTATAAGATTGATTTGTGGTCTCAACAGTACAGATTCATGCAGAGAAAGCTTTAAAAAATTGAACATTTTAACATTACCAGCACTTTATATCTACACAAATCTAGTTTATGTAAAAGAAAATGAAAACAACTTTTTTAATAGAGCCTCAGTACATACTTACAACACAAGGAAAAAGCTAAACTTGGATACACCACAAATCAGATTGAGCAAAACAAAGTCTAGCCATAAGTTTAATCAAATTCAGTTTTATAATAAGTTACCGATTACGATCAGGTCTCAGAGTTTACCTAAATTTAAATTATGCATCCAAAGGATATTGAAACAAAATGTAATTTATACAATTAATGAATTTTTTAACCTTTCGTTTCCTGAAGAATGCTGACTTCCCCCAACTCACATCGTAAAGATTGTATTGCTAACTTTTATATATTAGATAATACCTGTAGTTTTATTCTTCATTTTACTTTTGAGTACTTTTGTTTGTTTTTAGCAAATATGTAATTTTACTACATTTATTATGTAATTCTTACCATGTGACAATGCCTATTGTATATTAACATGTATTTACTGGCAATAAATAAATTGAAATTGAAATTGAAACAGGGTTGATACACCAAATCCAGTTTATGGCCTCAATTCTGGTAGATCGGGGATTCCGAAGTGATCGTCCGCCGGTGATAGAGCCGCACATCACAACGAAACCCATGCGCGCCGCGAGACGCCTGCCGCCATTAGAACAGTGACAATAGTTATAAACACAACTCGATACATCACAATTATATACACACACTCTATTTACAGCCCATCCATCCATCCAGTACACATTGTCTTTTGTAGCCAACTGGCTCAAAATGACGCGATCCACGAACGAAAAACACCGAAACGTGACGTGAGAAACAGGCTATAATGCGGCGCAAATCCGACCCTTCTAAGGCAAGTGGCTAGGCCACACTGAAGCCTACAAGTCAGCATTGCTCCGTCGACTGCCGGCGGTCGATCCGCTGCGCGCGCAAGCACGCTACCCCCTGCCAGTGCGCGACTCGCAATGAATGTGTTAATGTGACTACATGTTTTTTAGCAACGTGTGTAAGTTTTGAATAAAGAGCCTCTGACACCGGTATTCAAATATTTTAGTTTTATAATAAGTAAGAATAGCAATCTGCCATCATCGTTCTTAGGCAGTGGATGATACTACTCTGGAACAAGATAAGCCGGAATCTCCATTGCAAGGGCCTAAAACTTTACCTTCTAAACATGGTTTTTAGAAGTAGAATTCTGGATAAAGTTGTAATTTAAATAAAATTAATCTGTGGTTTAGTATTTATTATATTGATATAATTTATAAAATATAAGTACATAGAATTTATATAAAATATTCCATTCAATTTAAATTATTTGTTTAATGATTCATTTTCACTTTTGAAATATATTAGTATTTAATTTTAAAATTAGGATTTAGATTTTACCTTCACTTAAAATATACTGGATACTAAATACAGGGTGGCGCAAAAAGAACGCATGGATTTGAGTAACGTAGTACCAGTGGAGGGGAGCGGTCAGTGACTGCCGAGCGACGCCATTTTGTTGGTTGAAGCGTCCAGTTTTAGTAGCAATGGAGCAGTGGAACGTGCAGCATCGCGTGTTTGCTGTTGAACACTATTTCAAATCAAATGAATCTGTCATCACTGTTCAACGAAAATTTCGTTTACAGTTTAATATCGCGCGTAATGGTTCGGTACCTGATCGCAACTCGATACTTCGTTGGGTTAACTCGTTTCGTACAACAGGATCAGTGTTGAAGAGTAAATCGACTGGTCGCCCTCGTACGGCGCGAACTCCGCAAAATGTTGAAAGTGTCAGAGCCTCACTTCTTGAAAGTCCTCACCGCTCGACTAGACAGCGTGCTCCGACCTTGAGGATATCACGTCGATCGCTACAGCGCATCCTGACATGTGAGTTACAATTCCACCCTTACAAGATAATGATTGTTCAGAAGCTCCATGAACGTAATTTTCACGAACGAAGAGTTTTTTTGTGAGAGAATGCTTGATGTCGTTGGAAATGACAATAATGTTGTAATGCTGAGTGATGAAGCTCATTTCCACTTGAATGGCTCAGTAAACAAGCAGAATTGCCGCTATTGGGCAGCTCACAACCCACAGGAAATGCATCAAAAACCACTGCATTGTCCTAAATTTACAGTATGGTGTGGGGTAAAATTGGCATCGTTGGACCTTATTTTTTTGAAGAGCGTGACCAAACAGTCACTGTTAATTCTGAACGATACGTGACAATGCTACGCACATTTTTGCAGCCAAATCTTGAAGCTTTAGTCATAGTCATAGTCAAATCTCTTTATTTATCTTCATGTACAAGTGGTACAAATAAATAGCGTCAACATTTCTAATCTAACAAGGTACATAAGAAAATAATAAAACAAAACGAAAATAAGAATTATGTACATATATACATTTACTTTCACAAATTGCATAGTCTGATGCACCATCCGAACCGTCGGTTATCCGAACGCCCTAATATGTATGTACTGTAATTCATATTTTGAACGTGATTCTCAAGTACGTAATTCAAATTCGCGCACCAACCAAAACTCCCGCTGCGCCGGTGTCGTTCAATGTATGCAGCGCTTAAATACGTCTGCTGCCTACGGCCTACGTGACTCGGCGCTCGTAGTATAGTCACTAGTCAGTGGCTTGTGAGCCTTTGCCGGGAACGGATCGTAGTGCTGTTGTGCTGTTTGTTGTGACCTTTGGTTTGAGACAGTTCTGTTGCAATGTCTGCAAAAAAAAACGTGTTGTTCTAAGTGTGTCGGATAAACTTACCATAATAAAGCGATTGAAAAGTGGTACTAGTGGAGCAAGTTTAGCTCAAGAATACGGTGTTGGTAAAGCAACAATTTCAGAAATAAAAAAGAAGAGCGATTCTATCTTGAAATTTGTGTGTGTGCTTGACAGTGCTGATAGAAGCTTGAACAGAAAAACAATGAAAACTGCCAAAAACCAAGATTTGGACACAGCAGTTTATACATGGTTCATGCAGGTATGTGGTCAAGGACAGCCTATAAGTGGCCCCTTGATATGCGAAAAAGCGCTTGAAATGAACAATAAGCTTGGTGGTGATGCTGATTTTAAAGCTTCTACTGGGTGGCTGAAGCGTTTTAAATCCCGCCATGGAATACGAGAAATAGATATTCAAGGGGAAAAATTGTCTGCTGATGTTGCAGCAGCTTAAAAGTTTTAAAATTTCATTTAAAAATTTGATAGAAAAAGAGGCTTTTAACCCTGACAATTTGTATAACGCCGATGAAACTGGCCTTTACTGGAAAAAGATGCCGACGAAATCTCTAGTTTCTAAAAATGAAATGTCAGCACCTGGATTCAAAGCTAGCAAATCCCGCATAACTGCAATGGTGTGCGCAAATATAACGGGAAGCCATAAGCTTCCATTGCTTATTATAGGGAAGTCCAAAAATCCACGTTGTTTCAAGGGAATAAAGACTTTGCCTGTCACCTACAAAAAACAAACCAATTCATGGATGTCTTCTGATATTTTTGTTGAATGGTATGAAAAGGTATTCATCCCTGAGGTAAAAAAACATCAGCGTTAAACTGGAAACCAAGGAAATGTGCTTTTATTAATTGACAATGCTACATGTCATCCCTCAACTCTTTCTCTTGAAAGAGAAAATGGAAAATTGAAGGTAATTTTTTGCCTCCCAACGTTACATCCATACTCCAACCAATGGACCAGGGAGTTATAGAGTCGTTCAAACGTTTCTACCGTAAGGCATTATTGCGTATGGTTCTTATTGGCCAAGAAGAAGACAAACCTATCTTCCAACTCTACAAAGACATTAATCTGAAGGATGCTGTGTACATGGCAGCAGAAGCCTGGACTTTAGTCAAAGAAACCACTCTGAGAAGAGCTTGAGGTAAGCTTTATAAAGCAGACGAGGCCAATGAACAATTGGAGGAAAATCCATCTTCTACTCAAGAGGTTCCAAACAGCCAGTTTGTTTCGGAGGTAGCTGAGCTTATAAACCAGTCACCTGGTTTTGAGGAATGTGACCAGGAAAACATTCATGAATGGCTAGAATGTGACGAGGATAACCCTGGATATGAGGTTCAAACAGATGATGAAATAATTGCCAGTGTTCAAAGGCTTAATGAGGATGACAACGAGGAGCCTGATGACGACGAAGATCACGTTGAAGAAAATAAAGGACCATCACATGAGGAGGCTTTCCACTGCTTGGAGACGGCAATGAAGTGGTTGGAAAGACAAGATGAAAGTGATGCTCTCCAACTGCTCAATTTGAAACGCTTACGAGATTTAGCAGGAAAAAAAAGAGTGTCAGGGCTAAAGCAAAAACAAATTTTGGACTTTTTCTCTAAATAAAAAGTATGCATTGTACTGTATCTATGTATAATAAATTGTTCTTTAAAAGTTATATCCATGCATTCTGATTGATTTCATAATAGAATTACATGAATAATTTTAGTTTGATAATTTTTTAGCCTTTTAATTACTGAGAATTTTGTTACATATATAATTTAAAAATTTTGTCTTTTCATGTTCAATTATCCGAATATTCAGTTATCCGAACACCCCTTGTCCCCAATTAGTTCGGATAATCGGCGCTCTACTGTATTACTTTTTTGTATGATAATGACTTGTCTATACCCACTAAGTAACAAAGGAAGAGTAATGGTCCCAAAATAGAACCTTGGGGAACACCAAACCGGAGAACTTTAGTGTATGATGCAGTTTTAATGATTTTGTTTTTTGTTAAATTTGTAATCTCTACATATTGAGTTCTATTTGTGAGGTAGGACGCGAACCATTTACGGGCATTTCTTGCAACTCCAAGGGTATCTAATTTCTCTATTAGCTTAGAATGATTGACACTGTCAAAAGCTTTAGATATATCCATAAAAATGCCAATTGTATGCTTTCCTTTGCCTATTGATTCTATGATCACTTTGGGGCTCGATATGGAACAAACATGGTTTCAACAGGATGGAGCCACAGCCCACACGAGTAATCAATCTATGGCTGTTGTTCGAGGAATGTTTCCTGGTCACGTGATTTCACGTTTCGGCTATCTCCATTGGCCTGCACGTTCGCCAGATTTGACTCCTTGTGACTTCTTTCTATGGGGACACCTGAAATTCAAAGTTTATCGTCGTAAACCTCGGTCACTCAAAGAATTGAAGGCTGCAATAAGTGAAGAAATTGCCGCTGTATCACAGGACACTTTGAACAAAGTTATGGAAAACTTTTAAGAGAGACTTGCAATGTGTATTCATGCAGAAGGACGCCATCTTTCTGATGTTATTTTTAAAAATTAGTTAATTGTCTTATAATTATTAACACCCAACTCTCAAATTGGGTTGTTTGATGATTGTTTTGGTGTAATTAAAATTTTGATGTGATTAAAATTAACCAACTTATAGCCTTTTAAAATCCATGCGTTCTTTTTGGGCCACCCTGTAAAATAAAAATGGAGAAGAAATGGACCATCCATGATTTGTGTATTTGAGTTTCAAGACAGATATATTTGACTGTTTAATCATGTATTTAATATAAATTTACTGTTTGCAATATAAATTCAAACATTCTTTATTTATGTATGCACTTAATAAGTGAATGTCACACAACACAAATTTATTTCAATATAAGTACAACATATAAATGTTATGGTGATTTATTTCATTAACCCTTTATAGGTTACTGGTTACAATTTTAGCCACCAGTGTTTGGTTCTGAGTGTTCACTACAAATTTACAAACTTTTGCTTTAACGCTTAGTAGTTAGTATTTTAGCCACCACAAAAGTGCTTGAAATGAACACACCTAGTTTTTCAACAAATCTTGTATTTATAAAATAGAAACCTCTTTAATAACACTTAATGGCTATTTAAAAATACATTAAATATATTTTGGCATTCGTACATATTATGTAGGTGGTGGCTAAATATTTAACCAGAAAGCGTCGGTGCATCTCTTGCCTTAAGTTAAGAATACTGGTTAGTTTATTGACCACTCATTTTTTTTACTAGAAAATATAGTTTACACACCTAAGGTTGAAATAAATAATACATATTTAAGTTTGTTACAATTAAATTGCTCTTTACTAATAATTTAATAATACAAAACTCCTCTCTAAATAAGAATAGTTAACTATATTGTACAGTAATAATCAAGTTTCACTATAAAGGCAAAAATTGGCCACTATGACAAAGAACAGATAACATTTTACAAATAAACCATTTTTTAATTTAAAACTAACGATAAATCTTTAAACAAGTAAATGTGAAATAAAAACAAGCATCTATAATATTGTATATTGAGCAGTCGATGTTCAGAGTAAGCCATCATAGCACACACTCCCAGTGTCTATACAGTAACTAATAGATATTAATTGCGTATGTTTCACAATTAACTAAACTATTAACTATGACAAACAGAAATAGTATTTTAAAACTAAAGAAATGTATTTTTATAAACAACTAAAATAATATATATATACATATATATATATATATAACTAAGATATGTGAAATTAAGTTTTTTTTAATACTGTTGTAATACATCATTAATTAATTAAATTAGTTTCCCAATCACACTAACAGTATTTTTAACTATGAAAAGGAGCATAGCATTGTAAACGCAAAGCAACTTTACATTTACTACATTCAATGCTTTGACTTTGGTGTTACATCAGGCGCATCTTCTACACACGATAAACCAATCAATAAGTTGCGAGCGCAACTGATTACCAACATAAGGACAATAACAACTTGAAAAACACTTATTTCAGACTCACGTAATGTAATAATTTTAAAATGAATAAAACCAAAGTGGTTTTATAAAATTGTTTGTTAGATCCATGTTTTATGGTTAATTTGAGGCTATATTTTAACCCTTAGTAGGGCGCGCGGTGTACAAACCACCACACTAAATTCTATTTTTGGCATAGCGTGAAGGTCATTACTCTCGAGACCCCCTCCACCTATCTTCTCCTTCCCCCGCATTCCCTCCCCATATTGCCTTGAGCAAAAAACAGTTTACTGCTGCCTTTTGTCTCATTTGGACAGTTTAGTGAGGACTAGTGTCATTTGTACACCGCGTGCCTTATGCCGTTTCATCTATTGTTGTCATTTGTACGCCACGCACCCTTCTACGGTACTCATTTCTACTTTTGTGTTTTTATATTTTGTTGAAATTATTTGTGTTTTTGAGTTGTTGGATACGGACGAATACCAGTTTTTATAATTTGTACATAGTGTATATATTCTTTATTGATAATATGGATGCTTATGAAGATAATAGACTGCTGGCATTACTCAATAGTGTAGAAAAAGAATTTCAACAAAAAGAAAGGGAAGCTGAACGTGCACATGTGAAATTAAATTTAAAAATTAATATTGATTTTATTTATTTCATATTTCTTTTATACAAGTTTTAAAACAATCATTTTATTGTTCTCTGATTAATTATATAAATGTACAGTAATTAATAATTTTAATTAATTCCTATATTTGTATATATATAGTACACAGTAATATAAAAACACAAAATACATATTAAAATGTTGTTTTAAGTGTAACAATGTCATCATTTCCAATAAGTGTCTTTTGTACACCACGCGCCCTATTACGTAATTATTTTTCACGCGCCTTATTAAGGGTTAAAAGTTTAATTAAATATTTAATAAGACAATAAAATGTGTATAACCTGTGCTCAAGGTATACAGTGACAATCAGAGAATAGTAAACAGCACAAAATATTTGTTAAACTCTTTTATCTTTTAAATGGTTTAATCACGTTTAATAACTTGTTACAAGAAGAATGCTGTCAGCACGGGTCTCAGAAGCATACTGGCTAAATATTTAGCCACTTGGACAGTTTATCTCTCCTAATACTTAGACTGACAGAAAAGCTTTATCAGCTGTTCAGATACATGCTTTGTCATCACCAGAATGTTGAGGGACAAGAGGATTAATTTTAGCATCACCGGTTACACAATATCGAACTTTATTGATTGATGGTGGCTAAAATTTTAACCAATATGCACTAACGCAAAAAACTGAAAATTAGACTTGAACACCCAGAAGTCATTAGAGGTGATCAATATTTTATCCAGTATTCGTTAACACAAAAAACTGAAATATCATCATATACTATAAAGGGTTAAACCTCGCTTACCTTCCTCAGACCAGTGGGATTCATAAAGGGTTAAACCACGCTTACTTTCCTCAGACCAGAGGGATCCATAAAGGGTTAAACCACGCTTACCTTCCTCAGACCAGAGGAATTCATAAAGGGTTAAACCACGCTTACCTTCCTCAGACCAGAGGGATTCATAAAGAGTTCAATCGATGTGTACATTTTCATTCATGCACATTCATAAATTACTTTTATTTCTAATTTTGATGATTTACTCTTTTGTTATAATAAAATCATTAAATTGAACATGTTTTGAACATTTAAAAAGAATACCTTTTTAAAAACTTATGAATAACTCAAAATTAGTATTTACAATATTACACCCTTTGGTAACTAAATACTTAATGTTATGTACTATTTGGAATTATTTTACATATTATTTAATACAAAGAACTCCTGAGGTGAATATAATAATAAATTTATTTTTATACTTACATTAAATACTTTCAAATTTTTTCTTGATTGATAAGAAAATTAAAAAAAAACTTATGAGAGTAGCTTTTTTTCTCGAAAATAACTTCAATTATATTCAAAATATTTACGGGGAATTTATTTAAAGTACTGTTATGGATTCCGCTGTTGCAGTGCTGTGATTGACTCATGCATGCTGTATATCTTATCTGTTGGCAATCCGAAACTGTTTGACAGTGTTTATAATGCCTCCTCTGATTGAAATTGCCGTAGACTGAGAAGTATGTGTTTGATATTGTGACGTGTTTACGTCCTAATTTATAAATAATTAATCGCTATGTGGGTTTTACAAATAAGCAACACGATATACTAAACAATTACTAAATTTATTGAATATATAAAATTAACTTATTATAATTAAATGGATTATTTCCTTAACTTTACTATTGTGAAAAGTACAATTTACTATTAGGCCTACTTTTACAATTAAACTAATCTATAATTACAATCTTCGATGGCATCAATAATTACACTACTAATTGCAAAGTGACTTTACTAAATTCCCTTCTTTTATTAATTACAATTCCTAGCTCTATAAAGTGGCTTTCCTAGATTCTCTACTATTATTTACAATTACTAACTATAAAGTGACTCTACTAGATTCCCTACTATTATTTACAATTACTAACTACTAAATGACTACTAGATTCCCTACTACCTACAGTCCAAAGCTAACAGTTCACTCACAGTTTCTTCAGTGTCCCTTCAGAAGTCGTCCACAAGTACCGCACTGCTCCTTCGTTGATCCCCACAACGAACCACTCACCGGTAACTTCTCCGTAGACCACTTCACTATACTCGGACACTTCACTCGCACTGTAGAACTCGCTCACTGTCGCTGCAAACACCCGGGCTGTAGGCTCTAGACTCACTGACTGACTAACTGACTGACTGACTCGCGCTGGTATCCGAGCCGTATATATCACCTGCAGGTCTCCATCTAGAAGCTTCTTGAATTCCCCTGCTCCCGAAGTTCCGTGACAGAGCTGGCTCGTCAATCGAGAAGAATCTAGAAGTCCATTGATGAGGTAAAGGCGTTCATGCGTAAGCCATTGTGCCCCAAAGGTTGTAAACAAGCAGGGCAGATGCTCAGCGACCCATCCATTACTTCCGCATCACCGGTTCCCAGGCAGAAGGCCGCTCTGGATGTCACACTGCCCCCTCCTTAAGGCTGATCGTCCCGATCAGCTTCCGCTCCATGGTACGGTGCTAGGCGATCAAGGTGGACCACAAGCATCTTGCCTCTTGGGTGTCTTTGAATCCTGTAGACCACATCGTTGATTCGTGTCACTACCCGATAAGGTCCTTGCCAATCCTGTTGAATTTTCGGGCATCTCCCCTTCTTCCGGAGGGGACTGTAGAGCCACACCAGGTTGTTCACCTTGAATCCAGTCGAATTGGCTTGCCGGTCGTAGCGAGCTTTCATTTTGTCACTGGCCATTTTTAGGTGCTGACGAGCGAACTCATGATTGTCGTGTAGGTGGTCGACGAGCTCGCAGGCGTAGTCCGTCGCGGGCTGCTTTGCGTCAGGTGGCAGGCCGAACATGAGAGGTCACTAGGCAGCCGTAGCTCCCTTCCGAAGATCATCCTCGCTGGGGTGAAACCCGTAGTATCGTGGACCGAAGATCTGTACGCCAGGAGGAAAATGGGCACCTTCCGATCCCAATCCCGCTGATTGGTGGACACAACTTTCCTGAGGTGTCCAACGAGTGTCTTTATGTATCTCTCGACCATCAGATTGCGGATGAAGCGCAGTGGTCCGTGTCTTGTGCACTCCGAGACGCTGAAGCACCTCCTTCATCAACAAAGATCCGAAGTTCGTCCCTTGGTCGCTGTGCAGCTCTTGTGGCACTCCATACCGACAGATGAATTCGTTCACCAAGCACCCAGCCACTGTTGCTGCTTCTTGATTTGGTATGGCGTATACTTCTGGCCATTTCGTAAAGTAGTCCATGACCACCAGGAGATATTTATTTCCTGCATCTGACATGGGAAATGGACCGGCGATGTCGATGGCGATCCTCTCGAAGGGTGCCCCAACGTTGTACTGTTGCATTCTGCCTCGACTTCTTGTTTGTGGCCCTCGGCTTCCAGTACAGATATCACATTGGCGGCACCACTTCTCTACATCAGCCCTCAAGTTCAACCAGTAGAACCGCTGACGTAGCTTGTCCACCGTTCTGTTGACACCTAAGTGCCCACCAGATGCTCCATTGTGGATCTCCTCCAGCACTTCCTTTCTTTTACTTCTGGGGAGCACTATCTGTTCAATCTGCTTCCTACCATTAGGGGCCTCCCAGATTCTTATAAGCACTCCGTTCTTAACCTTCATTGAGTCCCACTGTGCCCAGTAGCTCTTATACACATGGTTCCTAGCTGCAATTTCCTCCCAGCTAGGACGAGCCCCCGATTCCTTCTCCCGCAGCAGTGGTCCAACCTCACTATCCTCAAGCTGCTCTTTACGGAGTTCCTCCGGCTCCCATCCACTAGCTGGCTCCAAAGAGACACAACGCACTTCCACGGACGGATTCCTTTCTTCTACCTTGGAGCAGTGCTTACAACCCACTGGGAATGGGAATTGGAATGGTTTCTCCCTCGTCGGTGTTCAGAGGTGAAGTTGTATTCTTGAAGACGCTGGGTTGACAGTTGCCCCTTCCCATCAACCCTGTTTAGTTTTCCCTGCCTCTGCCCCCGAGAGGCTTTACTCGGGCATTTACTTCGGGGATGGCCTAACTCTCCACACCCCCAACAGCGAATCTCCTTCTTCCGGTCCCTCAGGGCATCAAGCACTTTTCTTACGATGTCTTCTATCTTCATAGGTTCTTCTTCCTCTGCGTAGACTCCTCGCAGACGTGCCTGGCCCCGGACGGATTGCTTTACGGCCTCAAACTCTAAGGCTTGCGTCAGGGCCTCGTTTAAAGTGTTAGGCCGAGCCAACTTTACAGCCTGCTGCGTCTCAGCATCCCGCAGCCCATCGAGGAACCTTTCAATGGATAGGCTCTCGTAAACAGCTTCGTCCACTGTGGGATAAGCGCCCCTCACTAATCGTGCGATGTCAGCTTCGAATTCTTGAAGACTCTCATTGGACTTCTGGTGACGACTCCTGAGCTGAGATCTGTAGACCAGTTCCATGTGTTTATGTCCGAACCGCATTTCCAACCGTCTAATCAAATCTTCGTAATTCTGTCGCTCAGCAGGTGGAACGGTTTGCATTACGCTCAGAGCTTCTCCACGAAGTGAAAGGCACAACATGGACGCCTTCGCTGATGATGGCCAATTGTAGACAGCAGCGGCAGTCTCAAACAAAGTAATAAAATCTTCCCAGGACATGTTTCCATCGAAGGTTGGCAAACTTGCGTTATTTACGGGTAGACACACACTGGGCCGAGGTTTAAGGCTGGGCGGTTGCTGTCCACTTCCTGAGATCCCATGTGGTTCGTTGCAGGTTATTGACTCCTTCCTCCCCTGAACCATTTCTTCTAAAAACCTAATCCTATCACCTAATTGCTTCGAACAGTCATCTAATTGTTTTTTAAATTCGCTCGAACAGTCATCTAATTGTTTTTTAAATTCGTCTTCAACTTTGCAAATTTTATAATTAAATTCTGTAGCTAACTCTTCCTTCAAGGTTTTACAATTACTATTTAGTTTTTCGGTTAAGTCATCTTTCACTTCTTTTAGGTCACTATGTAATTTCTCTGCATTTCCTTTTAAGTCATTTTGTAATTTATGTAATTCCTCTGCATTTCCTTTTAAGTCACTTTGTAATTTCTCGACATTTCTGGTAATAGACTTAAGTGAACTAGCTTCAGTTTCAAAAAGGAATGTTTTCTGGATCATCCCCTGCTTCTAGCATTGCCTGCTTAAGTCTACTTACTAAAACTGATTTTGTTCCAGTATGATCTAAGTCCCTTTCTTCTAACTCCCGCTTTAAATCAGCCACTTTTAAGTCTACTAACTTAACTCCACTAGATGCCATCGTTATTTTGTAAAACTACGTCTGAACAATATAGAATTACAGTAAATGAATTCAATAACCAGCTTAACAATAACTATCAATAAATAAAAAATATTAAACGTGTTGCTCAACAAATCTATCCCACTTCTGACACCAGTGTGACGTTTTTTATACGTCCTAATTTATAAATAATTAATCGCTATGTGGGTTTTACAAATAAGCAACACGATATACTAAACAATTACTAAATTTATTGAATATATAAAATTAACTTATTATAATTAAATGGATTATTTCCTTAACTTTACTATTGTGAAAAGTACAATTTACTATTAGGCCTACTTTTACAATTAAACTAATCTATAATTACAATCTTCGATGGCATCAATAATTACAACTACTAATTGCAAAGTGACTTTACTAAATTCCCTTCTTTTATTAATTACAATTCCTAGCTCTATAAAGTGGCTTTCCTAGATTCTCTACTATTATTTACAATTACTAACTATAAAGTGACTCTACTAGATTCCCTACTATTATTTATAATTACTGACTACTAAATGACTACTGATTCCCTACTACCTACAGTCCAAAGCTAACAGTTCACTCACAGTTTCTTCAGTGTCCCTTCAGAAGTCGTCCACAAGTACCGCACTGCTCCTTCGTTGATCCCCACAACGAACCACTCACCGGTAACTTCTCCGTAGACCACTTCACTATACTCGGACACTTCACTCGCACTGTAGAACTCGCTCACTGTCGCTGCAAACACCCGGGCTGTAGGCTCTAGACTCACTGACTGACTAACTGACTGACTGACTCGCGCTGGTATCCGGGCCGTATATATCACCTGCAGGTCTCCATCTAGAAGCTTCTTGAATTCCCCTGCTCCCGAAGTTCCGTGACAGAGCTGGCTCGTCAATCGAGAAGAATCTAGAAGTCCATTGATGAGGTAAAGGCGTTCATGCGTAAGCCATTGTGCCCCAAAGGTTGTAAACAAGCAGGGCAGATGGTCAGCGACCCATCCATTACTTCTGCATCACCGGTTCCCAGGCAGAAGGCCGCTCTGGATGTCACAATATGTTTTCTCAATGCTAAAGGCATGGAAGGAGACATTAACCATGAAATTTTCAATGAAGTTTATGGAGAAAACACAATGAGTGATGGTATAGTACAGAAATGGGTGAGAGCTTTTAAAGATGGCTGTACAAATTTGCATGTTGAGGAACAAAGTGGACAACCTTCATGCATTATTTGATCCAAAACTTTTACGGAAGAGTCGGAGTGAATAGATGCTTTTCGATTTCATCGTTATCTAGTGAGTTTCCTCAAATGTCAAGAAATGTGATTTTTGAAATCTTTTTCCAGCACGTTTGAAGTATTGAGTGTTATGCTCACGCTAGGTTCCAAAAAACATGACGGAGAATCACTAAAACAATTGTTAAGCCTCACATCTTAGAGCATATAATTGGGATGGTAACAATTTTTTTAGCCAAATTGTATTTGGTGATGTGACTTGAGTGGCCTACATTAGGTAAGAATCAAAACAACAATCTATAGAGTGGTGTCATTCAACATCACCCAAAAAATTCAAGATTAAGTAAACAATCGTAACACATAGGCTTATAGTTTAGTTGTTTTATTCATATGCTTAGTTTAGTTTTTAGTAATTAAGTAAACAACTTCAGCCCGAAAACAGGCTTCTAGTTTTCTGGGGCAGGAAAGGTGTGTTGCTAGTAGTGCAGTCATTGAAGCGAAAAATGCGGTCTTACCTCAGAATTTTTTTACTGTGAACCGATTTGCATGAAATTTTGGAATTAGGCTCATCTTAACCTTAACTTCAAAAGTGAAAATGATCTGAACTCCGCCTATTATTTTTAAGGGGTGTAAACAACCCCTTAATGGAAAAATTGACATTGAGCCATTTTATCGCTAGAAAACATGTCTAATAGTAAGTGGTGAAATTGTAAAGTGTTTTCTAACACAATTACCTCATATTAAAATCATTTTCAACCCCTTGAAAATGTTACAACCCTTGCAAACAACCCCTACATTGAAAAAATCACAAAAAAATACTTTGGTATGACATAAAAAGATGTAAGTATAGAGTAAGTAATATTTTATATTCTCTATAATAATTATCAAATTTTTAACCCCCTTTCAACCCTTGAAAACTACCACTTGATAAAAAATTTAAAAAAAACTTTTTTTGATAAAATGAAAAGGATTTAAATATTATTCCACACTCTCGAAAATGATTATCATATTCTTAAGCTTTTCTACCCTTAAAACTACCCCTAAATTAAAACAGTAATTATATATGAATACATATTTAAAAATAATTTAATTTAGAGTAAAAAATTTCCATTTATTGAATAAAATATTAACAAATTATATAAAATTGTACTATTGTTATTAAAATATAATATTATTCATGACTCAATATCGGAGTCGCTGTCACATTCAACATCTTCTGGCTGAATTGGAGGGCTATTTTGGCAGTTATCTCCACTGCACGTTCCACAGGTACTATTACAAAATAGACCAACTTTTCTGCATCCGCAAGACGCTCCACATCCTTTTTTGCAGTTGCAAAAAATCATTTTCAGGAGTTCTTGTGGTGCGGGTGGATCTACAGACTTAAGTGGATTTAATAAACCGTCATTCATGACCCACCCCCAATCCGTTGGATGAATGTTTTTGTTGCCAAGCCAAATTTATGGCACCAACGGTTGGAACTAAGGATGATAATTTTACGGCAGTGTTTTTCGTAGCAGCTTTGAGAAAACTTTCATAGCGCATTTTGTCAAATACAGATACGCAATTAGTGAAAAGCTATTGGAAAAAAATCGCTTCCACAAGTATTCTTTTGAAGATGCTTTTAAACCCTCTTCACCCTATGAAGTAAGGTCAATTTTAATTTTCTTAATTAAATTGTATGAATTAGAGTATATTACACATTACAATAGTTTTGGGTCTCTATTATACTGCGTACTTTCACATTGCTCCAAATATTCACTCCGAAATTTTCAGTTACTATGTAGAAAAAAATATGATAAGTTTTCGGACCATAACTCCTTCAATTTTCATGCTATCACAATTTATAGAAAACCATTGTAAAGGTAATTAAGAGAGCTACAACATCCTTTATTGCAATATATAGTAAAAACCCTTTTTCTAAAACGGTGAAGGGTTAAAGGGCTTAAGAGAGGGTGTGATTGCGCTGCCACGCGCTCTTTAAACAATCATATCTCCGTCAATTTTTGTTTGACAGAAAAAACAAAAAAAAAATTGTTTGTAAAAAATATACCTAAATTTTTTATTCCTACATTTTTATACGTATCTGTCGTCATTTTTAAGATATTATGAAAAAAATGTGGTTTTTTAAAAATTTGAAATTATTAGTTGTTTTTTTAATCGTGACTTTTTTGAAAAATATGTGTCCTGAAGCAGCCAAACTGATACAATCTATCAAAATCTTCATAATAAAGTTATTTCTAGGCGGAATACGATTAATTTTAATTTTGGTGGAAATGGCACTTATGAAACCCATTGATTTAAAAGAAAAAACATTAGATGCTCCTCTTATTTGCAATACAGCTTACTTATTTTACGTTCAAAAGACTTTTAATAGTGCTCATTTTAAAGCTTATTTCAAGCACTACAAAATCATTTTTTATTAGAATGCCTAAAATGCATCTGCTCGCCGCTAGATGGCATTGACCACATCGATTAAATTTCAGACAAAGTAAAAAACGGCTTTGATCTTTAATATCTAGTTTAATATTGCACTTAGAATACTTTATAAAAAACTAAATTGTTCATTTTTTTACCTGCTACAGTTTTGTTTTTTATAAAATTTCGATAAAACGTATATTTTTGGAGATATTTGCAAAAAGCCTATGAAAAACGTGAAAAAATTGTGAATTTTCAATTGCCAATAACTTGAAAAGTATTGGATTTTTCGAAAAATTTTATAGATGATTTTGTGCTTAAAATTAGGCCTTCTATCGATATCTGAGGTTATTTTTTGAAAAAAAAAATTCACCACCGAGAAGGGGTGGCAACCACCCCCAGGGTGGTTGCGGAGTTCAAATCATCTTCACTTTTGAAGTTAAGGGTAAGATGAACCTAATTCCAAAATTGTATGCAATTCGGTTCACAGTAAAAAAATTCTGAGCAATAATGCTTCAATGACTGCACTATAGTTGAGTTTTTTGCTCAATGTGAAACAATAAATGTGGCATCTAATCATGAGATATTAAGAAATATTTATGAAGCAATCCAAAACAAAGAGCGTGGCGTGATAAGAGCTGGTATCATTTTGCTTCATGACAATGTCTGTCCTCATGCAGCAAACCAAACACAAGAAGTGATCCAATCATTTGGCTGGGAACAAATTGATCATTCACCATACAGTCAAGATCTTGGGCCCATTGACTTCCATTTATTCTTGAACTTGATGCAGTATCTAGGAGGTTTACGCCACAACAATGCTGACATATCAAAATGACCGTAATGCAGTGGTTGTCCAGTCACATTTCTTTGAGGAAGGATTTTTAAAGCTGGCTGTACGATGTGACAAGTGACTCAATATTGATGGAATTTATGTTGAACAATAGTTTAAGATACAGGCTTTCATATTAAAATAATTTTTTTACTAAAAGTCAACTGGTTTTTGTTTTATTCCAAAATGATACTTACTTGAAAACATGCCTCGTATGAAGCAAATGTTTTATTTCCATTAGATACACAAAAACAATGTAAAAAATATAATCCAAAAAAGAAAATAGAAAAAACAATTATGAAGAAATATTGCGTTGGGGAATAAGCCTTTATGGGCATCAAAGCCTGTGCTTCAGTTGTGCATCAGTTATAATTTAGATTAATACAAAAAAAAGTTGAATAAATAATCTAAGCAAAATTTTTGTAGAAACTTGCTAGTAGTTATTTTAATTCAATTAAAAACCAAACAAAAATTAAATATTAGTAATTGGTAAGTAGAAAACAGGCTTGAAACAAAAAAGAGAAATAAATAAGTGATTGATAATAACTATGAGCTTTACATGTCAGACAGACAAGGAGGAAAAAAGCTGAACATTATTTTAATTAAGTATGGTATTATATGGATAATTATTTTAAACTAGTTGCTGTTTGGTTTTTCTTATGTTATCAAAGATGTATGAAGTGTATACTGTCAGGATACCCAATGTAAAATATTCTTTGACTGACTAACTTAATGTTATAATAAAACTTTAGTTTATTATAAACATTATTTATTCAAATTCAGTTCATATTTGAATAAATAATGTTTGGTTCAGAAATGTGATCCTGTATTCTTTCATAATTACCAAGCGAGATCAACCCAGTTATTCAGTATTGAGGGCGTTTTGAGAGGTTGTAAAGCTTGGTGCCTTTTCGGAGGACCAACTAACTGAATACCTCTGTACTTGTATGGGTGGGCGGTTTGGTAAATACCAATGTACGTGCATGGGTGGGCGGGTGGATCATATCAATGTATGTGTATGGGTGGGCGGGTGGGCCATAATCTTGTGGCTGCTGGCATATACTGTGATACTCTCAGAGTAAAGCTGCTGGGGAAGTACCCCTCTATTAACTCTAGTCTGTTTTTATGTTGAAATTGTTTGTACATTGTTTTTGATGAATTGATTGAGGAACTTTCATAATTTGTATGAAGGGGCATTTTGGTAATTAACTACAGGTCTGATTGGGATTCCAAAACAAATAACAATGCATTTAATAGAAAAGAAATCCACCTCAAAATTACATAAAAATCAAGAAATATTTGACAATTCAGGAATATATAAAATTGAATGTACAAACTGCCCAAACTATTATATTGGACAAACAGGACAATAATTTAAATGCAGATTTGATAAACACATACAAGATCTAAAGTCAAACAAGAGAACTTCAATGAAATCTTCTTACTAAACAGTAATCACAACTACACAAATATGAAAACCAATATGAAAATTCTAAAAAATTTTGCTACAGCGAGGTTCGTTATATTGAGGTAGGTTAACTGACATTCGATATATAGAGGTTCACATCTCAGTATTGTGTATGGAATACATACTGTATTACTAAACATTTTGAAATCTTATACAGTATATGTATGTACAGTTTGTACTTTTGCGCTTTCACCGCACACTTTTCGAAAAATAAGCTCATGTCTTTTTTGACATGAGTTTGCTAACCATCCATTGCTAGCTCGAAGGTTCTCGTGTCTAAGTTCAGAAGCAAACTGTTTGACTTTTTCTTGAAGAATGGGCCTGCTTATTGCAATGTTTTTGTCGCGGCACTGCTTTAGCCACTTAATCACACACTCATCTACATCTTTCAGCTCACATGACTTTAACTTTTTTATTTTAGAATTAAGAACATTTCCCTCATCTACCACACTCGCACGATTGTACAGTGATAAGATAATGGAACAACTACAGTAGGCCTATATTGTTCCCACACTCCACACAGTCCAAACAGATAATCAATACTGAATAATCACAACAAACATACATAGACGATAGCTGGGACAGAAAGCTTTCCTGTTCAGACACGATTCTGTTTCAAAGAATTTACCCCTCCTTTGTCAACATTCGTTAATGAAGTACAGTCGTAAGAACTTCGTTATATAGAGGTAAAATTCGTTATGTAGAGGTTTCAACTAGAACAAATTCGTTATACCAAGGCTGAATTATTTTTCTTGGTATTAAAAAAATTTGTTATGTTGAGATTGTGAGTACGTTTTGTTTGTTATGTAGTGGTGAAATTTACATTGTCCCTTATGGAGGGTTGTAGGAGATTTGTAAACATTCGTTATATCAAGGAATTCGTTATATTGAGGTTTTTTATATCAAGGTTTGACTGTATATATATCCACGTTAGTAAAGGAAACACTACAAAAGACGTTACCACGAACGATCACAGGGAGATGCGTTTTATAAGTAGAACTTAATGAAAAAGAACCAACTGTACCTTTAGAGGAGATAGTGCATATCTTGGAGCGAAGAACTGAGAAGATGAGAGATGACCGTAGAGATGGAGCCACCAGGCCTGGGATGTCGATGTTGTCTAGCGATCAATTCGGAGCACAACACAACATGTTCGTCCCAACTCAAATTATGATCCAATATTAGTCCTAAAAACTTATCAATGTTGACACGATTTAAGGTTAGATTCGTCCATATATTTATTATGTAATTAAAAAGTTCCAGTGTATTTCTATTATTTAATGAGTTCTGTTTATTGTTCTATTTTGCAGATAATGAAGAGATTTACCGCTTGTACCTTAACCTACAAAAAGTGTTGCCAACTATCAATAAAAATCGGAGGAAAGATGTTGGCTTTGAACAATTAAAAGTACTTAAATTCATGGTATCTTACTTGATTGCTATGGTTCAAAGGAGGTATGAAATCTGGGGAAAATTGAGTGACAAAGAAAAGAAAAAATATACAGCCAAAGTAGATGTACTAACTAAAGCCTTGCGGGAACGAGATCAGAAGATCTCGTTAGCAGAAGTGGAAAGCTTCAGTCGTGAACAAAAACGAATTGTTAGATTCGGGGACCTCTTGATGCTGGAAAACTGTGATGAATTTCAGGCCCTGAAATCAAATTCAGATGTAGTGAAAAATCTTGAAACAGCAAAGACTTTGGTAAACCAGTTTTCAGAATACTCAGACACACTTGATACAAATGTTTTTGAGGCTATACAAAAATTAAAGGAGGCAATTAAAAGCAATGCTCAGATTTCTGACAAAGAAAGGAAAATGATTCACATGGCAATGAGTACAAGTTTTCATGGAGGATCACAATCACAAGGTCATTGGTTTAAATGTCCAAATGGCCACACTTATTGTATAACAGAATGTGGAGGAGCAGTGCAAGAGGCAGTCTGTCCAGAGAAAGGTTGTAAGGCAGGAATTGGTGGACACAACTATAGACGTCTCCCTGGACAACAATTGGCTTCAGAAATGGATGGAGCTACACGTCCGGCAATATCACCATATTTCTAAGCACGGAACACCAGTAGAATTTAAAATAATAGTAACATCATTTATAATCACAACCAGTGTTTGAAAATACAAATGTTATATGTTGAAGGTCGTTTAAAGTTATAACGTTGTAAAAGAATCCTGTCAAAATTTTTATTTTATGTGGCTCTATAGATTGCTGTACAATATGATATATAGGAATTTATTAATGAGAAGTAAATGACTTTTAGTGTTTCTATATATTGCATACTCTACAAAACTGATGTAAAGCATGAAGTCCAGAAGACGTTTTGTTTACAATATGATCAACATGTTTGTCCCAACTCAAATTATGATCCAATATTAGTCCTAAAAACTTATCAATGTTGACACGATTTAAGCTTAGATTCATCCATATATTTATTATGTAATTAAAAAGTTTCAGTGTATTTCTATTATTTAATGAGTTCTGTTTATTGTTCTATTTTGCAGATAATGAAGAGATTTACCGCTTGTACCTTCACCTACATAAAGTGTTGCCAACTATCAATAAAAATCGGAGGAAAGATGTTGGCTTTGAACAATTAAAAGTACTTAAATTCATGGTATCATACTTGACTGATATGGTTCAAAGGAGGCATGAAATCTGGGGAAAATTGAGTGACAAAGAAAAGAAAAAATATACAGCCAAAGTAGATGTACTAACTAAAGCCTTGCGGGAACGAGATCAGAAGATCTCGAGGGCAGAAGTGGAAAGCTTCAGTCGTGAACAAAAACGAATTGTTAGATTCGGGGATCTCTTGATGCTGGAAAACAGTGATGAATTTCAGGCCCTGAAATCAAAATCAGATGTAGTGAAAAATCTTGAAACAGCAAAGACTTTGGTAAACCAGTTTTCAGAATACTCAGACACACTTGATACAAAAGTTTTTGAGGCTATACAAAAATTAAAGGAGGCAATTAAAAGCAATGCTCAGATTTCTGACAAAGAAAGGAAAATGATTCACATGGCAATGAGTAAAGATTTTTATGGAGGATCACAATCACAAGGTCATTGGTTTAAATGTCCAAATGGCCACACTTATTGTATAACAGAATGTGGAGGAGCAATGCAAGAGGCAGTCTGTCCAGAGAAAGGTTGTAAGGCACGAATTGGTGGACAAAACCATAGATATCTCCCTGGACAACGATTGGCTTCAGAAATGGATGGAGCTTCGCGTCCGGCATGGTCATCTGGTTATGATATGGCTAACTTTGATCTTGCCAATCTCCATTAAAGAGAGAGTTTGACTATTTATGAACTTATAATTTTTCAAATTCAATATAATTATCACCCATATACTTACGGTTTATGAATTTCTGTTGAAAAAGTAAGAATAATGTATCTTTAAGTTGACCATAAAAGTAATCTGGATTAATGCTTTGTTACTTGCTATTTACATATATTTTAAAACTTACATATTATGTTTAAAATATTAATAATGATTAATTATGGATTAAATGATAGTTTATAAGCAATTAAAATGATACTTTTATCAATATGAAAATGAGGTTAATTTTGAAATTAGGTTAGGGAAACTATGCAAGGAATGAATCCATATGAGACATATTATATCAGCAAACACCTGAGAAGATAATTCCACAAAAAGACATGCATTTGTTAAATCACTGAAATGTGTTCCTTCAATTTTTTCAAAAAATGATCAGTGATATAGAAAGTGTTAATCTTTTTGTGTTCACTTACTTTTTCTGGAAAGTTTCCTTAAGACCTTATCCTTCAGTGGTTTAAGATTTTAGCAAGCATTTATTATCTTCATAAATACAGGAAATATTGTATATACAAGAAGTTTCATTGTTAAATAAATTATCTGATTTTGAAAATGTTGGCAATTTATAGAAATAATAATAAAAAAAGTTTTGTAAGTGTTAGACATTGTTTGTACCCGAAGATCTACATACATAATTTTGCACACTTCAACATGAAGTCAATAGAAATTTACATCATATCAAATGTAAATCATGGAAAATCAGGAAGATGACTTGAAGGCAGATCAAGGGTTAGTAAGATATGTATCCATTATTTCAAATAATTATGTTTATTATTTAACCATTGAGGACAACCTCTGAAGCCTTAACCTTTCAAAGGGACCATTTTGGGATAAAGTTCACTTAGTCCAATTTAATTGTTGTTGTTTTTTAAATATATATTGCAACTTAGTGTACTAAATTAAATATAGTTGGGTGTAGGTGCATCAATATTTTAACGTCTGTTGTAACAGATATATCAGAGTCGTAAGGACAACATGGCCACAACTCTGTTGTTGACCTGTGATGAATATACCACCAAATTTATTTGAAAGAAACTCTTTGTTAAAGCTTCAACAAGGCTAGTGGAGAAAATACATTAGTTTTATTCGTGTCCCTTGAGTGGGAGGGTTCCTTAAGACATGTTCCTTTGGATGGGTGAGTGGGCTCTCAAGCTGTGTTCCTTTATCATAATGTCGTGGCCGCTTTGAATGTACAATGGCAGCGATCCACCTACACGCACAGTGTATTGACCCACCTGCCCACCTTTACATGTACGGTGGTATTAACCCTTCCCTACAGGTACGGCATTGGGTCTATAGATGAGATCGATTTGAATTATTTTGGCAGTTAATCCAACATAAATCCAGTCCACTAAATAGTTCTGGGCATTGGCTATATATAGGTCTAGTAACACTGTCCTTAGGGACAAATAGTACCCAGTGAATCTGTTATAAGCAAGGAAAGAGTTTCAATCTCAATGCAATTCATCCCAACTATATCTGGTTTTTCTACTTCTGCCTTAAAATTATATACATACAAATGTGTACATATGTTACAGATATTTGCTGAAGATATCTTAATTTTAGGCCTTAATTTGTTAATTGAATGATCACATCCAAAGACTAACCAATTATATTTTGATTGCATTTTAATAATGTCAAAGCCATTTTTTAACTCATCAGTAAATAAGTTTAGAAAATGTTTGGTTGTGTTTTAGTAACTATGAATACCTACTAACATTTTATTGTGCAATAGTAAGAAACTGTTGGTTACCTCTAATATTTATGCCTTTTAGTACTTGAAGATATGTTTGTTGATAAGAACTCCATTAAGATTGAAGTGATGGACTGCTATTAAAATTTAACCTTGCATGAGTTTTTATATTTTATTTAAGTTTGTGTAGTAATTAAATAAAGTGTGAGTATGTAATGTATAAAATGTAATAGTTTAAATGTAATTTATAAGAATTTGTAAGTTTAAAGTTGAAATAAAACATATTTTACAAGTTGATGTTTCCTTTTCACGACGCTCTTTTTTATACAGGATTTATCTCTTCATCTTTGATAAATTTATAAGTAAATATTGTGATATTATTATATATACAGTTTTTTTAGATGATTGGAAATGTTGCACTGGTGAGAGCAATAGCAGGCAGGTCCAAGTTTGGCAACAGGTGTAGACGTTGTTCTACAACCAAGACTTATATCACTGAAACTGAGCCTCATATCCTGGACAGTGCCCTTACAACAGCTTGCTCAGAAATCTATGGCATAACAGAATAAGAACACTAATTGCAGATAAACTTCATCAAGGTTAAAGAAAAACCTTGATGAAGTTTACGAAGAAGTTATAGCAACAGAAGAGAATAGTTCTATCTGATGTAGTGATATTCTAGTATTAAACAGAAAAAAATAATATTGCGTACATTATTGATTTGACGGTACAGTTGAAAATAACAACAGGCAACCTGAAGAAATAAATTAAAATAATTAAAAATTTATCATAAAACTAAAGATTATTATGAAGATGAATACAATATTTGTTGCCTACTAATTATTCGATCAAGAGGAATAATTTCAAAATGTTTACAGACTTGGACTGAATTTCAGTTAGAAAAGAATACAGTTTATGAAGTGTTTGTAATATCTATGCAAATTTATCCAAATTTTAATAAATCATCTTTATAAATAAAATTCTTTGTTTATATGCTATATATATCTCGTAAAGTTAGTTGTCAGCTACCATTTGTTAATTATAAAGATGTGATTTATATTTGGATAAATATCCAAAAGTTATGATTGTATATGCATTGATTATAAAATGTAAAGTGATCTCTAAGATCTGCCTCACTGATTCTATATATGCTAACCAATCCCTCCGTAAAAGAGCATAGGGGGCACTCTGTAACTATGTGATCCAATGTTTGGATAGACTCCCCGCAATCACATGACTGATCTAGTGTCAATCCCCATTTATACAACATCTGCCAACGCTAGTTCGGAACCGATTCAAGAGTATCTACTTCCTACAATTGAGGTTCATCCCACATACAGGTATTTACGGATCGTTAATAAGGAACTTATTACGTCCATCAAAACTGTTCCACACTAAGGCCCAGCTGGTATTGGGTGAGAAGTTTAATCTGCTCAAACGAAAAGCAGTACGTAGAGGTGGGTTTCGAGATTTTAAGCTCCCGTTCTAACGTGGGAGATCCTGTATAGTGGGTGGGCGTTCAAGATCTTATTGAATTCTTTGAGTAGTGTCTCCTGACGTCTTATCTCTGGAGGAGCTATATTGCACAGTACCGAGAGCCAAGGAAGTGGAGTTTACAATGAGAGTGCCAATAATAGGTCTCATAACCCTATTAAGTTGGCCATCGACCACTATTAGCCATATGGGAGCACTATAATCAGCAGCTGAATAGGCCAGTGACAAAGCAGTTGTATGCAGGACATGTGTGTTGGCTCCCCAGTTTGTTCCAGCAATATAATGTAATATATTTGCCCTGGTTTGAATTTTAGCTGCTGTTTTTTGAAGATGGCTTTTAAAGGTCAGCAATCTATCTAACGTTACTCCCAGGTACTGTGGATGATCATTATGATGAAGTTTTACACCATTTAGGAAGATGTTCAGTTTTCGATCAGCTAGTCTGTTACTTAAGTGGAAGCAGGCTACTTTGGTTTTTGATGGGTTAGGATATGGCTTCTAGGTTCTAAAATATTCTTGAGGACTGCAAGGTCACTTGTAATTGCTTCTTCAGTAGTTGTGAAGTTCGTACGTTAGTAAGCTAAAGCAATATCATATGCATATATAAATTTTCTAGACTGTTATATGCTACTAACAATGGTAAGAAGGTGAACAATTATGTTCTTTTATTATTATAGGCTAACAAAAATAAGGTGAGCAAAAGAAATTAATTAATTCACTTATTTTAAGAGATAGTTGGAATAGTGTTCGATTGGTTGCTAGTGACCATTAAGCGGAATGTGATGTCCTTTTGAAATTATCTTGTTCATGTTCTTTTAATAACCCTGAGATAGTTAACAATTTTGAATCTTGGATAAAGAATTATCCCATTCTACATCTTATCTCATTATAAAATATGCCAAAATATATTGTACATACCACTTTGAAGGCATAAGTGCAAAAATTTGTGGATCTATCCTATCAGTCATACTAAGCAAATACAGGGTGTTTCTTTTAAAACCCAACCCATGATATAAAATAAAAATTACAAACAAAACATAAATCTAAAACACATTTTATTATTATTAAAATGTATTACTATTACTACTGTTTACATGATTTTAATGACATATTTGTTTAGGTTTGGTGTTCTAATAAACCACCATTAGCATTTATACAACGTTCTGCCCTCTTTAGTAAATTTTTGGACACCTTTTTCAAAGTGGCTCTTATTATTCCACTTATTAAATTTCTGATACCTGTCTTTAGTTTTTTAATATTCTGTGGTTTATTTTAAAATGCTTACTTTTAACATATCTCAACAAGAAATAATCCAGAGGGCTTAGATCTGGATATCTCGGAGGGTACATCCTCTTCTAATTAGTCTGTTGCCAAAAAAAAAATTCCTGAAAAGAGTTGTGGTCGAACTTGATGAGTGGCAAGTTGCTCCGTCTTGCTGGAACCAGTAATAACGTTCGTCTTCTTCCAATAAAGCAACAAATGCAATATGAATTGATAAAGTTTGAATTTAAAGCCCAGTCGAAAAATGTTGACCTCTAATCACCTTACTCCAATCTTTTGACTATATAAAGCAGGGTTACCAAAACTTTTTTGTGCCATGACCCCTTTTGTTAAAATGAAAGCTACTCGCATCCCCCCCTGTTAAAATAAATGGTAAGGGCATAGGAAAAAACAAATATTACTTTGAAAACAAAACATTTATTTTGACTGTCATAAGGTAAATAAATTAGGTCTTTATTTTGGAGCGGTTTTCAACAAACAATGCTGGTTTACAAAACAACTCAAGTCATATTACAATTATTTAAAAAAATAAAAGCTAATTTTAATTATTCATAATTAAAACAAAGTTATGTATACAGTACAGTTATATATGAATATATCAGCTTGTACAATACATTAAATATTTATATATATATATATATATATATATATATAGATTTTATATGTAGTTTCAGATACATCTTGGCCTGTTAAACTGGAGGAACATTCATTATATAATTTGGGAGCAAAGTACGCAAATCTTTTTCTTTCAAATTCACGGCGAACACGAGGCATCTCCAAAACTTGATCCTGTCTAGTGCTGTAAGATCGGATCTGACACCTGTTTTTTAGTTTTTCCCTCAAATATCCCGACCTGCCAGTGGTAAGGATTCTATAAACTAGGCATAAGGAGCGCAGAGTACAGGTATCAGTTACAGTCAGCAAACCCAGTGATCTCCGAAACATGGTTAAACCTTCTTCGTTCACATACATACCTGACACACATATTTTGCACTCTCTGTAATTTGTCTAAATCCCCTTTAGACACAATATTGCCATACACAGGGAGGCAGTAATCGATCACAGTGAGCACAAGAGCTTGGACGAGACGAAGCTTGGTCTCTTTAGGTACCTATGTTTGTATAACATTCTTAGTCGACTAAGGGCCCGCCGACAAACAGCACTTACATGACCAGACAAAGTGAGGTCACCATCGAACATGAGGCCCAAGAGCTTTGAGGATTCACACTCATTTAGTCTGATACCGCCAAGCAACACCTCACCGACAGACTCCGAACCCACATTGGAAGGAATCGACAATATACAACAATTTTCCTTGTTAAATTTAATCCCATGCCTCTCAGACCAATCATGGACAGTGCTTAATTCAGAATTCAAAATGGATACAGCTGTGTCACCTCTTCCGGCACCATATGAAACACAAAGTTGAGCATCATCGGCGTATGAATACAAGCGACTATTTTGTAAGCCTGAACCCATAGTGGCGGCAAACAGAGTGAATAGAATAGGCCCGAGGCAACTACCCTGTGGAATGGTGCAAACCTACTCAAAGATGAAGAGAAATCCATCCCAATTTTAACTTTTTGTCTCCTATTTACCAAATAGGAATGAAACCAAGAAACCACTTCCGGTCGAAAACCATAAAAATGACGGACAGCCAACAACATACTGTGGTCGATAGAATCGAATGCATGTGAAAAATCCAGCAATGCAAGAAGAGATGCTTTCTTTTCTGCCCTTGCTTGAAGTAACTCATCACAAACTAATATATACACTGTATAAGTTTTCATAAAATAGGTACTGGTAAGAGAAAAATAAATTAGGTTGGTTAGTTAGATGGATGAACTTGCATTTTCTTAACTAGCATGCTTATTCTTGGATGAGTTTTAGTTTGTGCACAACATTAGACACTAGCAACATCAAGTTTATTCCTATATCAAGTGTGTGAAAAATGCTTTTTCGCACAAATATGTGCTTGAAAAAGGCAAATATGAACGAAGAGCTTCCTGTGATACACTAGGATACACTTTGAAATATTTTAACCAAAATTAAGGTTTGTCCATTAAATCAAAGTTGTATTTGGCAGAGGAATCATTTTTTATTTCCAAAGCTTCTTGAACTGATTCAGGCAGGGAATCTATGTTGGACATGGAATGGGTCGGTTGACAATCTGTTAATACTAATTACAAGTGTTTGGGAAGTATTTCTTGAACTCTTCAGTGAGGCTCTCCAAATGGTTTAATATTTGGCTTTTCAAATTTGATCCTTCATAAATGTCCTTGAAGCGTGTTTCTTCTGAGATTGACTCTACTTTAGGGAAATTTGAGTAACTGCAGGGATTTACTGATATTTTACGCCTCCCAAGGCTGCAATTTCTCAATATACATGTTGATCGCATCACAATGAGTAACTATGAGTCTCCACCCTGCATTTTTAAATTAAGGCTGATCAACGAGTGAAAGATGTCTGACAAATAAGCCAACATTACTTGAGCATACGGTTTTTTTAAGGCATTGCTTAGCTCATTTTGCTTCTGATATTCCAAGAAGGTGATTGATTACCTTATCTCGAAGCTCAAATAATCTTGCCAGCATGTTTCCTTTTGAGAGCCATCGGACTTCTGTATGAAATAATAGTGTTTTGTGATCACTTCCAAAATCTTCAAAAAGAGTTTTAAACAGTCGAGTTTTGAATGCACTATTTTTTATGTAATTTACTACTTTAATACACAACTTTAAGACATCATTGAGTTTTTGGCTGCCAAGGCTTGTTGATGTATAAAACAATGTATCCCAGTCACATCAGCATTTTTCTGTCTTACGAATTTCACAAAGCCTGAACGAGAACCAAGCATTGAAGGGGCGCTATCCGTACATTACCCATCAGTTTTTGCCACGAGAGTTCATATTTGGTAAAAAAGTCTGACACTGCTTTCGTAACATTAACAGCTTTTGTCGTTGTCACCAAATCTGTTGAAAAAGTAGCTTGTCTTTCTTGCTTTCGTTTTCTATATACTGAGCATAAATAATTAACTGAGAACATTGTGCTACGTCTGTACGCTCGTCTAACTGAATAGCAAAAAATAGTGATTGTTTTATTGCATCAACTACCTGGTTTTGTATGTCTTCAGCCATATCATCAATGCGACGTTTTATAGTGTTGTTAAAGAGAGGTATTTGAGATAATTTGTGCTTACCATCTGTTCCAATAATAATATCAGCTGCCTTCAACAGACACGGTTTAACAAGCGTATCTCCAATAATACGGCCTTTTTTTCTTAGCAATAAGAAGTGATAGTTCATATGAAGCTTCAAGCATTTTTTCAGATTAACTGAGCAGTAGATCCAGTACTATCCAACTTCATACGTTTTAAATTTTCAGATTTTGTAGCAAAAAAAGCCTTTGGTTTGTCCTTAAAAGAGTTATGTTTGGATGACAAATGTCTTTCAAGACGATTAGGTCCCATTGCATCATTGCTTAATACTTCATAACAAATTATACACTGAGGGTGTTCGACATTATCTTTAAGCATAGAAATAAACCCATATTTTATATAATCATCATTATACGTGCGTTTCTTTGCTGAGCTCATCTTCTCTCTTCTCTTATTGAAATCACGCAGGCAAGTCACAATGAATATCTCACAAGGTATCTAGTAAAACACTGAGTCAGAACTGGTGACAGTTACATTTAGCGTCTGGTGGTGGAGGGGAGAGAGGCAGTCCTCGAAAACGCTCGGTTGCCAAATGTACACTCTGTTGCCATATTGAACGGCACATTTGATTCCTTTCAAGATTTTGGTTTCAAGTTTATATAGTAAACTCAGATGTTACTTTACAACGGATTGTTTTAATTTTCTTAACATCTTGGTTATTTACTTTAGTTTAGGTTTAGAGTTTAGAAATAATAACTAAACTTTAATTTAATGTTCAACATGTCTCGCGCCCCCCAGACATGCTTCACGCCCACCATGGGGGGTGTGCCCCTCAGTTTGGGAAACCCTGATCTAAAGGCTGTTGATGAAGCGTACGTAGATTTTGTGCACTCCAATAGCAACTGTTTATATAGCCATTTAAATGGTACCAAGCTTCATTAGGAAGAAAAAACTGTGTCCAAGACCTCTACATTGTTGTGAGTTAACCATTTCAGCCATTGACTTACAGGTAAATCAATAGCACTAATTTTGTGAGATTTTTTTTGGAGGGAGTTAAGCAGAGTAATTTTGTTGCTCTGAAAACACTATATAGAGACATCTGTTTTTCCTGTTTTAGGATTCTTAATGATTTGTTAGGTGAGTTTTCTAAAGCAGTTAACTTTTCTTCATTCAATACAGATCGCCTTCTATTATATTTTCGGTTACCTACAGAGCCTGTTTCTTTAAATTTTATAACAAGTTTGTAAATAGTAGATTTGTTAGGTTTCCCTGAAATTGTTGTTCAAAAGCATCTTGACATAAAACAAACGATTTTGTTTTAAATTATTCCTCCACAATAAACAATCTCTGGTCTTTGCTCAAAATCATGTTTCTAACATCAATGGTATTGCTCAAAACTCAAAATTAAGTGAACAACAATGCAACCAAGTAAATCAGCTGAGAGACAAGGAAGAAGAAGTACCAGGGCTACCAACCTATGAACTTGTAACTATCTTAAACCTTTATTGTCTGTACTTGTAAATGCGTTTGTAAAGAAACACCCTGTATATATCATATATCAAATGAGAATTACAATATTGGCATGAATAAATGATTTTACAGTACATCAGAAGGCAAATGTCTTGCACATTCTTCAAGAGTTATATATAATTCTTTATGGCAAAATATTCTCCTTAGTTTGTTAATGTGTAACGTGACCTGTTGAATGTTGTTATTGATTTTAAAAAACTAATAATTTAAATAAATCTGCCAATTAAAGCTAAGATATTCATTTCAGTACTGTATTTTAATAATCAAGTTTCTTGACGCAAGACAAATATTTTTTATATTTTTGTGGTTCTGGATGAAGTTCTGTCCCTCTCATTCCATTCTATAGTTAAATCACAGCTGCTTTATTATTCCCTTGAGCTAGTGACAATTCAGTATTATAGCCAGATACTGGGGGAACTCGGGAGTTTATTTCTAGAAGTAAAAGCTTTATCACAGCTTCTGTGATGTTCATGAAAAGGTACATATTAGGGTGAATATAGTAGGTTATTTTATATATATAGGAGGTGCTGAGAAGTCTCAGGACAGAAAAATCACTCTTTAACAATATAAATAGTTATACAGCTTTTGGACTTATAAAACTATTTTATGTATTTTTTCTCAATAGTCTGCTTATGGGGGACATCCCATTAGAACTGGATAATACTTTTATTCACATATTTCAATTTGAAACAATTACCTAAACTGTTATATTAATTGTTTGTATTCAGTTTCCCGATAAAATGCTGATCTTACATTGTTTGAACCATGAGAAGGAGAAACGTTCTCATCTTCTCTGACAAGATCTTTGGGTTCTCTCAACTTCTAATTTTTGAGGTTTTATTTATGAAAATGTAGCCCAAAACAGTAGTCCAGAGGGCAGAAATCTGGAGAACATGTAAGCAATCCTATTCTTCCTCCTCTACCAAACTACTTTTGTGGGAAGACATTATCCAACACCTGTGTTATTCTGTATTTAAATTAAAAGTGAAGGGACATCATCTTGTTGAAATCAAACGTTTAAGACGTTATCATTGGAAACAAGTTATATTACAGGAACTATTTATTAACCCTATCGCATGCCTATCCACAATATACCCACTCATTTATTTTGCTTTTCAGTATGCTGTGTATGTTTTTCAGCCATCCAATGGGGATTTGTATCATTACAACAGTGCCAGTTATGGTGGTTTACTGTACATTAAAAATGCACCCTTATCAAGGAATGTAACGTTTGCTGAAACAATTTTTAGTAAACTGAATATGAACATCTAATACAGTTTGAGAAAGTGTTCTGAGAGTAAAAAAGTAAGCTTTAGTGTCTTAGTTTAACCTCCCAACCTAAATCATTACATGTAACAACAAATTGAGCATATTTAAAATTTTGAATGTTCTCGATTTTGTAATGCACTATCCTTTTGAGGTTGGATTCCTACCCAAATGTTTAAATAAATATTTTCATTAATTTGATTTACAACTCGATCCATGCTTTAATTTAAGAATTTTGTGAAAGTGAGTTGTATCCCAAAAGCAAACTTTTAAGGAAAAATACATAACATAATAGCTTAATATGCGAGGTTTATTAAACAACCAAGGAGATTTTTTGTTCTTGCTGTCTTGAAAAAGCTTGACTGTGTGCTACGATTCAATATATTTTATGAACACAACAACAAAATTAACCATGGAACGAGTGAGATTTGCTATTAGTGTATGTGTATATATTATGTAAGAGGCTTGAAAGTAGTAATGAGTGAATAACTGCAACTCTATAGCAAAGTGTGATGGTGTAGTCTGTGTGACTTATTGCCAGGAGCTGATTACCAGCAAGCTGCCAGTGACATGAAAAATGACCTCTGCACATCATTATGGATCGTACTTCAACTAAAGATCAGCTTGGAGGGTAAATATTCTCTTTATCTTCTAGGGTTACTTTTAGTACTTTTCCTACAGTTGCCTAACAAAGCGGCTGTTCCTGCACTCAATACAAGCGGCAAAGTAGGTGATTCCTGCATTTAAACATTTTACCACGCTGCTTTTACTTTACCGCACTTCAAGTTTTTAACGTAATAACATAAATAATACATCTATTAGCGATAGCCAATTAACATTGTGTACGCTTAATAAGTTCTCACCTGTTTGCCTACGAGTTATGTTTTTATTACTTGTTACTTTTCATATAGTCTACTGTATTTCAACTGTAGGAAAAATGTTATGTGCAACTTGTACTCAAATTGCCCTTGCTGCACTTGAGAAACTATTCCACACTCGCCTATACACACTCGTGCGTAAGTATTTCTCTTGTGCAGCAAAGTGCCACTTTACGCAGTAGTTGCATAAATAACTAGAAAGTCCTATAGTAAGTGTGGTAAAGGACCAATTTAATACACTTCTTTATTGGTATAAAAAAGTGAAAACTAACAAATTAATTTTAAATCAGCTATGAAATGTTCAGCATAACATTTTTTCAGTTTAAAGAAAATCATTAAAAATCTAAAGTTAAACAAAAAGTGTCAGAATTTAGCTGATATACAACGCCAATTAAAATTATAAGAAGGGAGAGGGATATTAAAACAGCACAGTTATAATGAGTAAGTTCTAAACCTTACAGGACTGAAAAAATAAAGTGCATATAAGACAGAATTCATATAAAAAATAAACCTTTCTAACTTGACAGTTTAGGTAACTCGACAGGCAACGGCTGACGGGGTGCAAGTCTTGCTGAATTTAAATTAATTATAATTGACTTATCCCATTAATGAAGAAATTTTCGGGTTGTAAAATACTGCATAAGATGATGCCAGAGATTGAATGGATCTTGATGGGGCCAGTGAACCACTGGAAGAAGATGAAATAGTTGCTGCTATGAAAGGCCAAGGAGCAGAGAAGGAAGAGGGCGATTCAGAAGTTGTAAACAAGTAGTATGTCAAATACTTTGTCTGGGTCAGTAAGAGTGAGGGTGTTAAATACATTGAAGGAACATTGCATTATATGCAACAACAAGGATCATCTGCAATGGATAATTTTTTCCTCTGGTAAATCTGTAACAAAGCTACCTGGTGCCAAATTGAAAAAAAAATCTTCAATTAAACAATATACTGTACTGTTCGATTTCAAGATTTCTTTGCAGATACAATAACTACTGTAGGCATAAGCCCAGTATTGACCCACCCGTACACGTACAGTGGTATTGACCCACCCGTACATGTACAGTGGTATTGACCCACCCGTACATGTACAGTGGTATTGACCCACCCGTACAAGTACAGTGGTATTGACCCACCTGTACATGTACAGTGGTATTGACCCACCGGTACATGTACAGTGGTATTGACCCACCCGTACAAGTACAGTGGTATTGACCCACCCGTACATTGACCCACCCGTACACGTACAGTGGTATGTATTGTATACAGGTATAATTGCAATGTATAATCTATATAGATAAATTATACATAGCAATTATGATAATGCATGTTAACCTTCATGGTAATTTATTTTATGTTATATGGTTACAAACCACTCAGAAAAATTTAAATTTAGTGAAATTAAACTAATTACAGCAACTTCCATATTTTTCAGTTAAATTCTATGGCTTATTCTTAATATCTTTGAATAATTTTTTTAAAATAAATGATCCTTTTCAAGTGAGATTTGCAGCATTTTTATATGCTTAACCAGCTTTTTAAAATGATGTGCATTCATCAAGAAAAACCTTTGCTTAATTCTAAAACTACCTAGCTTCAGACTCCTCCTGGGCCGTCCCCCATTGGAGGAGAGAGTCGGTAAGAATGTTAAGAAATATTTTTTTAGTTCCTGATTAAATATGCAATTTTTTAGTCTCACAACTAAAAAATTAATTTAAAAAACTCTCCAGAATTTTCAGCACTCATGTATGAATTAACTGCAGTTCTAAAAGGTTAGGAATATTTTGTTCAAAATTTTAATTACCGTCAACCGGGGTCACTTTGGCCCAAATTTCAAGTTTTTTGCTGAATTTTGTTCCATATATATGTAACTATTTAAAAAACCATTAAACCAGTATTAGTTTTACTTTGTACATGAACCATTGAACATTTTAAAATAAGAAACAATAGTGTTAACCTCAATTAGGAATTTTTATTTAATATTTAAATTTGGGCTAAAGCTGACACTGACTTGGGGTCACTTTAGCCCAAATGTTAAATACCATATAAAAACCATGTCTTTGATGACTTGGGCTAAACCTACACATATTTTACTTTCAATATAGTTCATACTGTATATAAAATGGGGTTTAGGATGGTAGACAAATATTGGCACAATTAATAACAATTAATTTTAATAAGTAAACTAACGTAAGCCTAGTGACTTTTTCACAATGTAAAAACTAGGGGACTAAGTTAAATAATAATAATAATATAGGGCCTACTGAGAAAACTTAAATGAAAACTTGTAGTTCAGGAACCAAAAATTGGTTCCTCTTTAGCACTTTTGGTGGGTTGATTTTGCACAGAATGTCGTCCCATTGATATTCATGACAGTCGACCCGCTCTGGCCACCTCCAGCACTTCAAACATTGCTGCATGCACTCAACAGTTACATTCTCTTTTGACAAACTGGTTATTTTCCCTGGGTATTTTTGACCATTATACAGAACAATCACAAAATTGTCAATCTCACAGTCGTCAAAGGTTACCGGTACGTGCGATTTTTTGACACTTGCACGTGGTTCAACCCGAGTACTTGTAGGCCTACTTTTTGTACCGGTAGTCATTGGAGAACCACTGTCTATGCCTAATTCACAATCAGAGAATGTTTCAGACTCTCCATCTGACTCCAACAGTATCTGTGGTTCATCTTCGGACGAGGAACTTGGAGTAGGACTCTTCCGCTTCTTCTTTTTTGGGATAGATTTTTGCTTTCCAACAGGAGAAACTTGTCCACTTTCAGCAGTCAAGACATCTTGAACAGAAATGCTCTTTCCAGCAGGAACTTCTACCTTTTTCCGCTTTTTTCTTGCCGAATTGGAAGGGTTAACATAGTCACTTCGGTTTTTCTCTAGTTGCTCCAAAAACGCCTCTCCGACATATCCAACATCATCCTCGGTCAATTTCTTAGGGAGACGATCGAGTAGCATCTGTTTGTTTAGTGGAAAAATACCACATTTAGCAAAACCAGAGATAAGATTTGCAGCTTGGTTTCCCTTTAGGCCATTCATAAGCTCATTTAGCAGTCCTGGAAAAATGTCTTTAGGGACAGTCTGAAACTTGGCACTCGATTTAGACTCTTTCCATTTACGTAGTATGGATCGCCAAATTCTTTTCATCGGCGAAAAGAAAGCCACGTCTAAAGGCTGTGTTAAATGAGTTGTATTAGGCGGTAAGCAAACAAACCTAATATTATGGTTTTCGCACAGTTCCAAAACTCTAATGCTAATGTGGGAAGATAGATTATCACCAATCATTACCTTAGGCCCAGCTAGATTTTTGACAGATGGTAGAAATAGCGATTCAAACCAATCTTCAAATGTATTGCAGTCAAACCAACCGCTCTTTGTCCGGTTGTAACGGCAGTTTTGTGGACCATTTTCGGTCCAAGTAGACCACAAATGTTCAGCTTTGAACACAACATATGGGGGTAAACATTTGCCTTCGGCATTGCCGCAAAACATTACTGAGGTAGAACTTTTGGAAAAATTGCAAATATTCTCAACATACTTTGTGCCCCGTTTGCAAATGACCCGTTTACTTCCGGGATCATCTGTCAGATTTGTTTCGTCATAATTAAAAATATGACTCGGCAGCACATTATCAAGTTCTTTAGCCAAATTTTCCATGTAACAATCAATAACTTCTGCGTTAACCTGAGCTCTAACCTTTTTAATATTTTTGCTGAATCTGGTTGACAGAAGAGGGTGCCGATTCAAAAATCCCTTAGCCCAGTCATAGCCTGGCAAGTTATCTTTAAATTTTCCAATTTTAGTTCCTTTTTTATCAAGGTAGGCTTTAACAGTAAAACGAAAGTCAAGTTCACTCACGGGAAATCCAAAGTCACTTAACCGCACAAGGTGTTCTTCAAAAATTCGCTCCTCTTCTGCTGTGAAAGTCGTTGTACCTCCTTTTGGTTTTGAATGTTTACCAGCTAGCTTGTTTTTAATTGTTGCTCGAGGAATCCCATACTTCTCTTCAGCAGCACGCTGGGTTATCTCCTTGGAACGAATTGCTCGTAAACATTCCTCCAACGTCTCTGAAGAGTAGTTCGCATAAGGCCTAGACCCGAGAGTCCTTTTGTATTTTCTAGGCATGGTTAACAGGGCCTAAAACAAAAAAGATGGTACCTATGCATTAGATTGATTTGTTAAAGTTAATAAAAGTGTTTTGGGACCTAAATACATTGGAAATACAAACATTTAGATGACAGCATCTTAAAAACACTATTTTCTAACCTAGAAATATGTGGGCTAAAGACACCCCAAAAGTTGGGCTAAAGTCACCCCAACACATATTTTTGCTGATAAAAATTAAATCATAAGGAAAACATTTAAATCACATAAATATGATGTTTAGCAGATATATAAAGAATAATTTGTGACACTTACCTATAGTAAAGCTATAAATGCACAACTGTGACCATCAGAAGTTGAACCGGTATAACCTTTCACCAAAATTGCAGACAGCTGTGTTGACAACATTGCCAACTGTCAGGCCATAGAGTATATACTATAGTTGCATAGACTAGAAAGAACATAGAGTAAGCAGCAAAATGAGCACCATAACATCGAATTTGGTGGAAAATGAAATGAACAGTGTAGGATTGAAAGTTTTTTTTCTCTTTGGGCCAAAGTCACCCTTAAGGGCTAAAGCCACCCCAGTTGACGGTACTCATTATAAATACTTGTGTGTATTATAAGAAGATGGGAAGAAGTTGCATGAATATAATAGAAGCCATTAAGTTGTGTTATTTCTACCATAAGTCATGCCTGATTCACAATTGAATCTGAAAGACATCTGTCTTCAAAAGACAATTTAGCTGCTGCAATGATTTAAAAGAATGTATGTACTTTTAAATCATTAAGAAAATTATTAAGAAATATATAATTTACTACAGGAAAGTCAGATGTTACACATCAGTGGTAGTGACCCACCTACCTACCACTACATGTACAGTGGTATTGACTATATTATTTTATGAAAAAGTTATGTTTGTACTTGAAACATCAATACTACAGCTGATAATCACCACCATACGTATTTAGGTGGGTGGGAGTGTCAATACTACAGCACGTGTATGGGTGGGTGGGTGAGTCTATACCACTGCACGTGTATTGAAGCACGTACAGTGGTACATATCTCACCCACTCAGTACAATTCTGATCGGAGAATAGTGAAAGTACTGAAACTCTGAATAAATAGAATAATAATCCAATGAAAATGGACCGAAAAGGTTTATCGTTTAATATAATTTCTCTAAGAATAATAATAAACTTGTTTATTGGCATTATTATAATTTCAAGGGATAAGCAATTTGTTTCAATTATATTAAGAAATATGTCATTTACTGAAGGAAAGTGAAAAAAATACTTGTTTATATTTTCATTTTTTTTCTTTTATTCTCAAATATAATGGTAACAAAAAATAAATATATCTAATTTATTTGCTAACAATAGTATTAAATAATAATTTACACTACCTACTATTTACATATCAATGACACATTTTTAGTGGTACTCTACATTTAAACGTAACTTCAGTCCCTCATATTTTGGGTCGCTCTAACCCACAAACTTAGAGTTGACTTAAAATATTTTAAATAAATCACAATCATGTACCTAAAAGTATATAATAGCTAAAATAGATATAAACGTTATAAAATATAGATTATCAATACAAATTTCTTAACTTAAGCTCCCAAAATAAAAATAATCAGGGGCTATCTTAATATTACTGACTTATTTTTTTAACAAATAGTACTATTTAACAAAAATGTTACAAACAAAAATTTGAACTGTATTCAACTTCTGCAATACTACCTCAATATGAAAATACCATCAAATGACACTACTAGTGGTGTCGTTTGATAGGTGAAAAACTATTCTGATGGACCATAAGTTGATTTTTTCTGAAAATTGAGTAGCTGTATAATTTTGTCCAGTTAAATATATATGTAACACTTGAAATGTCATTCTTGACAAATTTAATTTAAAAAAACACATAATATCAACATATTTCCTAATATATTGGACCTTTTGTAATCATACAGAGTGCACTAGAAATCATTATATAAACACAATCCATGGTTGAAATAGAAGAGCATATTTTGGCCCTCTGACGGTAAGATTGCATGACTACTCTGTGGATGCTGACATTATAGCAGAGGAAAACTACCTTGAACTAAAAACTTTTAACTATTTTTTAATTTAAAAATTTGAAATATTGAAACCAACAATAACAGTTATAAAATTATCTATAAAACAATGTTTTTGATTAGTAATGGCTTTTATCTGAAAGCCTTCATATATTTCTGAATTATGATAATAATGAATCTTATAAACCTGTAAAAAACTGTAAACCTAATTTGAACATTTAAAACTATTTCATAATCAACTGTTGCATCTTTTAGATTATTCAAGTAACTATTTGTGCATAAAAACTAGTTTTAATCTCATCTCTTGTAAAACAGTGAAATAAAACTATCTCAATATGTATATTTAAATAACTATCATCAGTCTATAGTATTAACTTTGGTAATTACTGCTAGGATTGGGTAAAGTTATTTATTGAGTCTTGATTCAGCTACTCCTCTTGATCAGTCTGATATTTTTATCATCTCCTTATTGCAAGCCTGCAAAAAAATAAAATAGGGTGACTGATTAGTTCCTGAATCACTCAAACTATATTTTATATCTTATTTTAGGTTAGGCTAAGTGTACTACAGCAGGAGATAGTATGTTAGTAGAGATATTTCATCACCAAACTCACTAAGAAGACAGGTCCACGAACATACAGTCCCACATAGTACAATCGCAACCCTCAAAATAAACCTCAATATGCAGGTCTTAAATTATTTCGGGCATCGCCGCAACCACTTCAAAATATTGCAAAGGTCTCAAAATTCAAAACTGAAGTAAAAACGTTTCTGATCCAACACGGTTTCTATGATGTGGATAGTTTTATTAAATACAACAAAACCAAACCCTTAGGTCAGTTGTTTGTAGGCTTGTTTTTCTTATTATAAAAACTAGACTGGTTATTCTTTGTTCTATTTGAACAGAATAAACCTTATTGACCTGTCCAATTCCTGCCTCAAGGACTACGGACAGAATAAGCAAGTAAGTATTCAGTTATCAGTTACTTATAAATAGTGATTCACAAGAAGTGGACTTAACTATTGGAAATCGTAGTAGTCACAAAACCAAGCAGCGAAGCTAATAAAAACTTACTGTTATGTTTCTTTTTATGACTGTATAAATATATTATAAGAATTAGCAGTTTTATATAAATATTACTTCTTGTATCGTTTTCTATTTAAGGTGCGTAACGTGCTTGCAACATTTAATCTCAATTGATTGAACTCTTTTGGCGATACAAGTTACCAAGTGAAAAAATAAAATGGCATTTAGGAACTATGTTTACTGGACTTTTTATTATTCAATTCAACCCATTTGTGAATGAAATTCGGAAAGACTTATTTTCAGGGTCTTGGAGAGCCCTAGCAAGTCCCTCAATGAGATCTTCATTACAGACACCCCCCTCCCCCCCCCCCCGGTTAGACCAGAACACAGATTGACAGGCTCAGACAGATGATTACTTTACGGACAATAAATAAATACTATTGAGCTACGTTAATTGGCTACACATAAAATTATTTTATAAAAATGTTATATAGACTTCTATTCCTCGAAGGAGGCTAAAACAAGTTGTGGACATCAGTACTGCCAGATCAGCATATTTTGGTCTATGTGAGTCACACATAAGATACGGCCTGATTGCTTAAGGAGGAACATCATTAAACAACATGCAACGAATACTGGTTCTGCAAAAACGAGCCATAAGGATCCTTGCAGAACTGCAACCAATAGAAAGTTGCCGCACTTCTTTTAAAGAGATGAGGATTATGACAATATTCAATTTATATATACAAGATGTTATCTTATATGCAGAGAATCAAAACCCACTACGCAATCATAACATCCATAACTACAATACAAGACATTCCTCATATTTTGTGATACCTCAACACCAGCTCACCCTTTTTGAAAAACAACCACTCTACATCGGCTGCAAGTTGCATAATCACCTTCCTGACCATCTACGAAGGCAAAGAGGACAAGATTTTAAGAGGGAACTAAGAAGATGGCTAACTGACCGGCCCTTCTACAGCCTAGCAGAATTCTTCAATAGCAGCTGACAAAACAAATCTACACTTTATAACATTTGTAAACATTTGACGCCAATGTATTTCTCTACGAAATTACAAATAAAGTTGATTGATTGATTGATTGATTCTGAACCCATTTTAAAACAATTACTAACAACATTAAAAAATTTTTGATAAAAACATAAATTTTATATTTGAATATGTTGCCTAAAAAATTAAACATATGATTTAATAATTGAATTTTTTTAATGGATACTATATAAATGTTTATGAAAATTTTTCAGTAACTTATTAATTTTGAATTTTATTAAACACTTTTAATTTAATGATAGGCAGGTGTATTGGGCATAAACTAGCACTCGGTTGTGAAATGCAGCTTTCTACAGCCATATGTGCTGCTTCTTTATCATACTGTACTTTCTTTCCGATTGTTATCTTTGCACACTATGCTTGCTACTGAGTAATGTAAATGGTACAAAGCATAAAAGTATAATAGTCAGCACCAAGCATATTGTACAAAGAAAGCAATTGGAAAGAAAGAAGGATAAAAGAAGCAACATGTATGGCTGTAGAAAGCTGCATTTCACAACCGAGTGCTACTTTAGGCCTACCTATCATAAAATTAGAAGTTTTAAGTAAAATTCATAAGTAATAAGTGACAAAACAATCTTCATAAAAATGTATAGAATACTTTCAAAAATGTCAGTTATTAAATCATCTGTTTGCAACAGTTTAAAAATGGCTTCAGAATATAAGTTGAAGAATAAAATGTTAATAAAATAATGTGATGTATAGTTGTTAATTTAGACAAATAATGAGAACCGTCACAAAAAGTACAAGTATAGCTATTTATAATTTCATATATTTATTTTCAATGTTAATCTATCCATCAATTCATTTATCACTTTGCTTGTTATATGCAGTTTGTGATTTCTAGCATACTTCAGTGGTACAGTATTGCCACTAATATATTCAGAAATGTATAACATTTCTTAGCATCTCTAATACCGGAATAGAATCTCTAATCTCTGTCTCCACATACTTATGTTTGCAGGGCAGAATCCTTAGGAATAAAGGTTTGGATAAGTAAAAGTACAATAAACCCTCGATTTAATGGACCCTGATTTAGCACACTACAGAGCTTACAACTGTATTACAGTATGTAAATTGTTATATATTGCCCACCAAAAGAATCTTAATTTATAATACATGAAGTTTTTCTAAGGCAACTTCATATATTCCTCAAATAATGATTGCTATATTATCATTCCTTAATTTTAAATACCCTTTATCCTGATGGGTTATTCATTTTTATACAATATCTATTTGTATATTTTATTAATTGTTGTAAACAATGAGCTTGCAGAATCAGAGTTTGTTTTGATTAAGGTGTGACAATCTCATAACAACTTGGGATGAATTCACATTGATTTAATGGACTAGAGCCGGCCCAATATAGTTCATTTAAATCGAGGGTTTGCAGTACTTTAACTCTCCAGCCAGGTCTCTATCCTATCTGAGTCTCTCCTCTTCATTGGTGAGGCCACCTACCTGTCTGGGATTCCATTGTTCCACAGTTTGTATGCTCTCTTCTTTTGCTTTTAATTTATTGTAATGAGTTCATCATATGAAGGATTTATGTGTGCACATCAATGTGTGTGTGTTTTATTCAAGCATTTACTTTGAAACTCTTGTAAGCTTAAAAGTGATTACAGTTTTTTTAGTTAAAAAATGTGAAGTAACGTACCCCTTATACAGTCCTAAGGGTAAATGACGCAGAGTAAAAAAATATGTAAGCAAACTTGAAAAAGTAGTAAGAAAAGGGGAAACAGTAAGACCTGTTTGCAGATGAAACAAGCTTAGAGGGGGAGGCATTTAAATAAAATGTTTGTATCTAGTGTACTTTTAATCTCTGATAAGTTTTCTGATACAAATCTCTCTTAGTATATTAATTCAAGGTCTATTACCTTAAAACCAACATCAAAATTATCACAAATTATTAATATTTACAAACCTCTATGTCTCCACAAATTAGTTTCATCTTCTTGGTTTCCACTTGAAGGTCGGCAGTGATAATCTCAGGACATTTATTGTCGAAGATATCTCCACACTCTTTCACTTCAGTCAATACTCTGTCTAGTGTTGTAACTAGCAAATCTGCATTGGCAATCGAGAAGACCATCGGAGGCTTTAGTTTCAGTACATTGCGGTCCGGGCCATCTGAACTCACAAGAATACGTTCTTCCTTCATCCTGTAAACATATTTTTAAGAAGGTTTTAAAGTTTCTATTCAAAAATGCACTGCTCGTTTCTCCTCTTTTGAACATAAATTGATGAGGTATGAACTATAAACTACTTAAGTAACTATTAACTATCCTAATTATTTAGAAATAGCTTTTTCAGTTAACAGTGACATGACTGAATTATGGTAAATATCAAACCATTACTAACAAATTATTAAGAATATGACAAAAAATATAGAAATTAGTTTTTACTCACTCGCTTTTCATTCATTGAACTTATATTCATAATTTAAATAAAAGAGGTTTTTTAATAACTTATATGGTCAACTATAATTTTGCTATGAACGTTGAAATTCAGATTTTTTAGAAAAAAAAAATCATTACTTGATTCATCATAAAATATTGAAATCAGGGCTTATAATGAGTTCATTATACTGATATGAGTGATTCTTTCATACCGTGACACTACATGTTGAGCTTCAGCTGTGGCAGGAATGCGCTTCACTCTATCTGTGACTAGCTCAATGCCGATGAACAAACCCACACCTCTCACATCTCCTATAAGCTGGTGCTTGTTCATCAGTTGACGTAAACTGTTCAGCAAATGGTTCCCGACTTTGGTTGCGTTATCACGTAGGTTTTCCCGCTCTATAACTTCCATCACAGTCTTAGCTACAGCACAAGATACTGGGTTACCACCAAACTGCAAAAAATGCCACTGTCTCACAAAATGTTATTAATAAGTTAGTTAATTCTCTATATTCTGATTTCACATAACACATCTCAAATACATCTAAAAAAAGATACATGTCTACAACCTTTATAAAATAACAATAAGATGAATCCAAAGAGCAATAAACATGATGTAAGTCTGTACTTTTGGTCATTTATTCAAATTATTCAAACAATATATCATAACACACATTGCAAAAAAGAGAAAGGTCTAATTACGTAAAAATCATTATAAATATATTAACAAATCTGCTGATCAAACCATTTAAATTTATGTTACCTAGAAAAGAAGACCGTAGGTATCACGCGCATCTCCCACTATGTTACATGGGTGAGAAATGGCTGATGGGTGGTATGACAAACAACAAATAAATACAAAAAACTGTTATAACAATTATTGCTGTGTTTGAGCTAAGTTCAGGTAAACTGCAAAACAATAGGCCTGATCAATACCACTGTACAAGTATAGGTGGGCTAAGGGTCAATAATACTGTAAGCGTGCGTGTGTGTGTGTGTGTTTTTTAAGTAGACGGGTGGGTCAATACAACTTTAGAACGTGGGAGCACAGGCGGATCAATACTACTGAATGTATACAGGGTGATTCATGACGTTCTCCCCCCACTTCTATAGCATTTTCTACTACTAAAAACAATGAAAAAATGTCATATAGACACAGGTCCAAAAACGCTTCGTTAGCGAGTTACAGCCATCAAAAGATTTCGTCATGGTTCATGGGCAAAAAATTAAATAATATTGTACATAACTTATGGAAAGGTATATTAGGATTGAAATTCCATGATTTCATATGTATTTTCACATGGAAAAGCTAATAAAATAGGTTTGAGAACTGTACCTTAAGTAGTTTTTGAGTAATCCGGGTTAAAATTGGGATATTAGGACAAAAAATTCAGTTTTTCTCAGTTTAGTGTACAGAAACGTTGTTAAATTGGTTACAAAGGCACACAACTTTCGTACATTATTTGTTTAGAATTTAATTCTGAGTAGATTGATATAAGTTGTGTAAAAAATACTACAGAAATAAGAACAGAAACTCAAATTTATTAAATTAAATACATAAATTACCTTAAAAGAACAACAAATTGATCTTCCCAACTTTAGACATGTTTTTTATTACAGTACATGTTCAAAAATGAGGCCTCCATTTTCGATGCATTTTAAAGCACGTTTTTGTACTGCTTTTGTTGAATTTCTCAATTTTCTTGGGTGTTCCTTTAGCTGTGTAGCAGAATCCATAATACGGGCAGTTAATTCTTCTCGCGAATTAACTCTTGTCTTGTAGACTAGACCTTTCATCCATCCCCAGATACAATAATCCAATGGAGATAGATCTGGTGATCTTGGTGGCCAAGGGTAAGGCCCTCCACGGCCAATCCATCGTCCAGGAAATTGATCATTCAAGTGAGTAATAACGGCCCGAGAAAAGTGGGGAGATGCTCCATCATGCTGGAAGAACAAATTTCGTCTGAGATGCAAAGGAATATCCTCAAGCAGCTGTGGCAACTCATCTTGAAGGAAGTGCAAATAAAACTCAGCATTTAGTCGTGCAGGTAGTATGAATGGTCCAATCAGCCAATTGTGTATAAGACCACACCAGACATTGACACTAAATCGGTGTTGAAAGTTCTGTTCAATTACCTCATGAGGATTTTCTTGAGCCCATGAGTGCTCATTGTGCAAGTTGTTGACCCCATCCCTAGTGAACTGTGCTTCATCAGTAAAGAGAATACGCTTGTACAGTTGTTGATTAGTATTTAAAAATTAGCAAAACTCCAAGCGAAGTGGGCCATCCCCCGGCTGTAGATGTTGAACCTTTTGTTTATGAAATGGATGAAATTGATGTCGCTTGAGTGATCTCCACACAGTTGACTGTGAAACTCCTATCCGCCTAGAGAGACGCCGTGTACTTACACCTGGACTTCGGAGAACAGCGTTAATAATGTTATTATCATCATGTTGGAAAGCACGTTCATAACTAGTACGAATACTTGGTAGTGATCCTGTATCCCGAAGAGTGAGGAAAGTTTCACGTATTGTTTTGGAATCTGGAATCCTCCTATTAGGGTAACGTAGTTCATATTCATTTCTAGCAGCTTTAGCATTACCATTACAATAACCCAAAATAAAAGCCATATCAGCATATTCTTCCGATGTAAATACGTAAGGCATTATTTCACTGACAAAACAACCAATAGACAACTCGCAGAAAACAATTATTATTGCAATGCACTTCACACAAATAGCTTTTGTAACTTGCAAAACACTACTACAGTACTGTTATGAACAGGTTATGTACAAACCGGATCAGGAAATAATTGTTGATCAGCTGTTGTTCATGCGTTACCAACTTAGGAAAAAAATTAAACAAATTAGAAAAAGGTTTTGCGTACAATATTACGTTGTTATTGGTTGTAAAATGATGCTGGACAATGTTTATTGTTTATTTTTTTGGATTTATCATTTATTATTTACTCTTAGTTTTATTCTTAATAACAATTATAATAATAATTGCATTTGTTAGACCAAAGCAATGATTTTGTTTAATTTGTATAGTAATTTCTTTTGCATTAATAATGTATTTAATTTAATAAATTTGAGTTTCTGTTCTTATTTCTGTAGTATTTTTTACACAACTTATATCAATCTACTCAGAATTAAATTCTAAACAAATAATGTACGAAAGTTGTGTGCCTTTGTAACCAATTTAACAACGTTTCTGTACACTAAACTGAGAAAAACTGAATTTTTTGTCCTAATATCCCAATTTTAACCCGGATTACTCAAAAACTACTTAAGGTACAGTTCTCAAACCTATTTTATTAGCTTTTCTATGTGAAAATACATATGAAATCATGGAATTTCAATCCTAATATACCTTTTCATAAGTTATGTACAATATTATTTCATTTTTTGCCCATGAACCATGACGAAATCTTTCGATGGCTGTAACTCGCTAACGAAGCGTTTTTGGACCTATGTTTATATGACATTTTTTCATTGTTTTTAGTAGTAGAATATGCTATAGAAGTGGGGGGAGAACATCATGAATCACCCTGTATAGAACGGGTGTGGGATACATATTGTTTTATATCAGGTTAGGTCATCATGTCTTTATTAGCGGGGTGGGAGGGATAGAGTCAGTGAGTCAAAGTGACTGACTGACTAATCAGATCACGGGGCAGACAGACTTATTAGATCACAGAATTTATTGACCAATGAGATCACAAGGCTGGCTGACCAATAAGATTTTAGTAAGAACTAGCCAATCAGATCACAGGACAAATGGAACAATCAGATATTACGATCCACTGACCAATCAGATCACAGGGCTAATTGGCAAATCAGATCACAGGATATACTGACCAATCAGATCACGGAACTAACTTACCAATCAGATCACGGATCTAATTGAATAATGAGAACAAAGGACTGAGTGACCAATAATATCACAAGGCTGACTGACCAATCAGATTACAAAATTTGCTGACCAATCAGATCACAAGACAGACTGACCAATGAGATCACGGCATTGACAAACCAATCATATCACATGATTTGATGACCTATCAGATCACAGGGCTGATTGACCTACTAGATCACAGGACCAACCAATCAGATCTCAGGACCAACTGACATATCAGATCTCAGGATATACTGACCAATCAGATCACATTATTAACTGACCAATCAGATCTCATAATCTACCAACTAATCAGATTAGAAGGCTAACTAACCAATGATATCACGGCATTGACTACTTAGCCTTTATCTAACTGATAATTGATCACAGTATTTGTTGACCAATCAGATCACAGGACTGACTGACCAATCAGATAACAGGACTGACTGACAAATCTGATCACAGAACTAACTGACCCATGAGATAACAGAACTGAGTGACCAACCAGATCACGGCTTTGACCTACTAATCAGATCACACAGGACAAACGAACTAATAAGATTTCAGTATCTGCTGACTAATCAGATCAAACAACTGACTGACCAATCAGAACTTTGCATTGACTTGCCAATCAGATCTCAGGATCTGCTGACCAATCAAATTGCGGTATTGACTGACCAATTAGATATCAGTATTTATTGACCAATCAGATCACAGGATGGACTGGCCAATCAGATCTTACGATATACTGACCAATCAGATCACATTATTAACTAACCAATGAGATAACACGACTGAGTGACCAACCAGATAACAGGACTGACTAAGTCAGATCACAGGACAAAAGGACCAATAAGATTTCAGTATTTGCTGACTAATCAGTTCAAGCATCTGACTGACTAATCAGATCTCGGCATTGACTTACCAATCAGATCATGAGACTGACTGACCAATCCGATTATGAGACTGACTAACCAATTAGATCATAAGGCTGACTTACTAATTAGATTAAGGAACTGTCTGATCTATCAGATTGCAGCATAGACTGACCAATTAGATCACAGTATTTATTGATCAATCAGATCTCAGGATATTCTGACCAATCAGTTCACAGAACTAACTGACCAATGAGATAACAGGACTGAGTGACCAACCAGATTATAGCTTTGAAACCAATCAGATCATAGGATGGATTGGCCAATCAGATCACAGGACAAACAGACCAATAAGATTTCAGTATCTGCTGACTAATCAGATCAAGCAACTGACTGACCAATCAGATCAAAGAACCAATCAGATCTCAGGATCTGCTGACCAATCAAATTGTGGTATTGACTGACCAATTAGATCACAATATTTATTGACCAACCAGATCACAGGACCAACTGACCAATCAGATCTTAGGATATACTAACCAATCAGATCAGAGTACTCACTGACCAAGAGATAACATGACTAAGTGACTAACCAGATCACAGCTGTCAAAGTGTTCTGGTTAGTCATGACCAATCAGATCACAGGATGGACTGGCCAATCAAATCACAGGACAAATGGACCAACATGATTTCAGTATCTGCTGACTAATCAGATTAAGCAACTGACTGACCAATCAGATCACAAGGTTGACTGACCAATCAGATCACGTAACTGACTGACCAATTAGATCTCAGGATCTACTGGCCAATCAGATTGCAGCATTGACTGACCAATTAGATCATAGTATTTATTGACTAATCAGATCACAGGACCAACTGACTAATCAGATCTCAGGATATACTGACCAATCAGATCACAGGACTGACTGACCAAGCATACAATAGGACTAACTGACCAATGAGATAACATGACTGAGTGACCAACCAGATCACGGCTTTGACTTACCAATCAAATAGGCCTAACGATTTGTTTGGCCAGTCATATCACAAGGCTGGCCAATCAAATCTCAGAATCTGCTGACCAATCAAATTGCAGCATTGACTGACTTATCAAATCACAGGATGGACTGGCCAATTAGATCACACGACAAACAGACCAATCAGATCTAACGATATTATTGAACTTGGAATTTGATACTATGTATAATAGTAATAAAATCACACTATATATTAATAATACACTATATTCTTTTACTATTTATAAATACACTTGCATGCACATTTTTCTTTACAGGTATCAAATAATATCTACTAACCAATCCCCACCAATTTTTTTTCTGGCTACGGCTTGTTTACAATTTAAACTGATGAGTAGTAAAAAGCGTGCTAACTATTTAGCTGAAAGCCTCCATGTGATTGGCAGATTTAGTTATGAGAATTTAATAGAACAATCAAACCAGCTGATTTCATCTATGTGCATAGTCTACTGAGCTGCCTCGCCATGATAACTGCTATCTATTTTAGTTACTGTGATTAAATTGAATCACATAAGTGTTATTGACTACAGCAGAGAACGTTGATTAAAGCTACTTTTACATGACACTATCATTGCACGTGGTGACTAAGGCTTTGGGTTGCAAAGGGCAATTTCCAAGGTTCGAATCCACAATTGCACTAACAGTCAGTACTTCACTATTTAAACAAAGTTAACTTATAGGCCTGAATGCCCATATGAACTGACAAGTGGTTTCAAAAAAAAGAGAAGAGATACTTGCCTCTTATCAAATAATAAGTGAAGTTATAGGATTAGATGTGGACTGAACCATGAAATAAAATAAAGACGAGAATCCATAAAGAGATTCATCAATAAATCCTACTTTTACAAAGGTCAGCAATGATACTACACAGGTTTTGTTTGTTCACAGTACTGAAATGGATACATACATTAATGACATTTCAGTTGTTGTATTTAACAAACTTAGCATATTACAAAAACGTTATTATTTAGGTTGGTGCCTTGAAAACTTTGACTGATATCGACAGTCGAACCAATAACGTTTTCTATATGGGTTATATCATACTCTCAACAACTACAAAATCGTGGCCATTTTCTATTATCAAATTCAATAAAAACCCGTGGTATACAAAAATGTGCATTACCACTGAACATGTATGGGTTCATCTAGGGTGGATCCGTTTGGTCATCTACCGCTCAGCAGGGAGTTGTGTTCACACTTTCCTCATGTACTGACCTCTAAGCTGGGGGTTATTCGTCTTCTTGGGTATGAGATCTACCTGACTTCCACCCTTATAAACTTGCTCCACCCAAAATGGAGGTCCTTAGAGGTATGATAACCCATACACCAGGGCCGTATTTCCCATAAGGCCGTGGCCTAGGGCGGCAAATATCCAATGGCGGCAAATTTCCATGTAACATTGATATAAAAATATATTTATAAATGTAAAATGTCAATAGAAAAACCCAAAAATGTAAACATCAATATTATGATAAGCTGCAAAACACCATAGTAATCACTCGCTACTGGGGTTATCATAAATATATATTTCATTTATTAAACCTAATGCAGTGTCGGCGTGTGGTATATCAACCATACTATAATATTTGTATTATTAAACTGGGAGTGCGGCTAAACCCATTTAGTTACTTGCAGTCCAGCCGCTCTCCCAGTTTGAAAATACTTGTATACCAGGGGGGCCTCAGTCTGAGATCACTGGTTGGTTGGCGGCTGGGCGTGTGTATGGTCAATCATTGATTTAAAAGCAAGAAGCATTGCTTTCAATAGGATATATTCAAGAGTTTAGGCACAACTTGATGACGAAACCATTTACTGGCGTAATATTTTAACCCGAGTAGTTGCTGCCATTTGGGCTCTTACTTCAAGAGGTCTGCCTCTCAGGGGGACAATAGTACAATAGGTTCTCAAAGGAATGGAAACTATTTTATGGTTTTGGAATTAATCGCTGAATTTGACCCTTTCTTGGCAAAACATATTTCAAGGCATGGAAATCCTGGCTCCGGTCACACAAATTACTTATCATCTATTATATGTGATGAAATAATAAAAATAATGGCTGAGAGAGTGAAGAATAAAATATGTAAGGAGTTAAAACAAGCCAAGTATTTTAGCGTTGTAGTTGACTCTACGCCTGATGTATCTTACATTGACCAGCTAACACTTATTTTCAGATATGTTCTACCTGATGGTTTTCCATGTGAACGATTGTTCACATTTATCTCCTCCATTGGACACAAAGCAGAACAAATGTTCAATGCTGTACTAACAGAATTGAATAGTTTTAATATCAATATCAGTGATTGTCGAGGGCAGTCTTACGACAATGCCTCGAATATGGCTGGACTCTATAATAGCTTGCAAGGTTAGATAAAGGAGCTTGCCCATTTGGCAATGTTTATACCATGTGCAGCTCATTCATTAAAAATTTAGTTGGGACATCAGCGGCAGTCTTGTAGTGAAGTTTGTAATTTTTTTATGATCCCTCAAGAGCAGCTATATGTGTTTTTTACAAACTCGACAAAAAGATAGTCGATTTTGACAAAAAGATAGGAACGTTTGATAGTCGAGATCGATAAAGAAAAAACACTAAAAAAGCTATCAACTACTCGGTGGTCGGCCAGGGACAATTCTTGCCAAGGCCTAACTAAAAGAGTCATGGAATGAAATTTTATCCATTTTAACTTCAATAGAAAATTACTCCACAGAAAAAGCCACCACACGATGTGAAGATGTAGGAATTCGAAAAAAATTGAACAGATTTGAGACAGCCTTTATGGTTTGCTTTTGGAGCACAATTTTATACCATCTTAATAAAGTATCAAAAAAATACAGTCTAAGACAATAGATGTTCTAACTGTTACAGAGCTGTATGCGTCTCTAGCAGAATATTTCTATTTTCAAAGAAATGATTTTGATTATTATGAATCACTTGCTCTTAAAATTGTTGAAAACAAAAGTTACGAAAAAGATTGTAAAAGGATTCTCAAAAGAAACAAAAAATACGACGACTGAAGATCTTGAACTTGATGGCAGAGAATATTTAAAATCAATACCTTTTTAGTTATAATTGATCAGTTCATAGTTGAATTTAAAAGAAGGTATAAGTCTTGGTAATGATTACCAAAATAAATTTAATTTCTTGACACAAATTGTAAAATCTCCAGGAAAAGTAGAAGAAAGTATTTTGAGATCAAAAGCTCAAAATCTCATAGAAACTTACCGAACTCATCTTGGAAATGACTTCATCGATGAGTGCTGCCATTTTCAAGCATACTGTGCAGTATCTGGTGAGAAGTTTGAAGATACTGTTGATAGGCATTTCAACTTACCTCAGGTACCATTCTCTTCAAGATGTCTACCCGAATATCGTCATAGTGTTACGAATTTGCCTTTCGATTTCGGCTACAAACTGCTCTGGTGAAAGAAGTTTTTCTTGCTTAAAGAGAGTGAAAAACTATTTGAGATCAACCATTAATGAAGATAAATTGAACGCTTTGTCTATTTTGTGTATAGAATCTAAAATTGCCGCAAAGATAGATTACAGCAAGTGATAGAAGACTTTGCTCAGAAGAAGGCTCGGAGGAAAGTAATTTAGATGGAAATTCAAGAAATAAAGAACTTTTCATTAGATACTAAATGTCATGTAAAAAAATTTTTAAAAATACAATTACACAATAATTTGTATTGTATGTTATCCATTTTTAATTAATCCTTTTTATTACAAGTTGAGTATTTTAGGATAATATAGGCAATACATCATATTATGTACCTATTTCAAATGTTGTAATAATAAAATAAGTAAATTGTTCCTATGGAAGTTCGATAAAAAGGAAAACATAAACTTTACCACTAATAATTCTACAATAAAAATTGCGATACAAGTGTAAAGAAAATAATTCAAAAATAGTAGTTCTAATGATTCATGTTTTAAATAAACTTATATTTTTATTTGATAATAGATTCAAATACGGTTTCTATTCTACGTGTCTCATATTACCTAAATTGTACGTAGGAGACAGACGTAATGAGTTGTTGGGGGGGAGGGGGCGGCGGAACCCAGCCGGCCTAAGGGTGTCAAAGCTAAATGCGGCCCTGCCATACACGCACAGTGATATTGACTCACCCACCCACTCATACACAGTGTATGTGTATGGATGAATGGGAGGGTCATTACCACTGTACGTGTATGGGTGGGTAGGAGGGTCATGCATGAGGGGTAATGTCAAATTGGAAAGAAACACCAGCACAATATTCTCGCGTCATCAATCTGAGTCTGACAGTGAGAACTAGCTCCTTAATCCTGTAAACGACATTTCCTTATTTCCACTAGGTTTGATTGTGTTAATGTTCAAGTTATTAATGAGCATCATTACAAAATTACAGTTCAATTTGTAATATTATGTCCTAAAACCATATCATTTAACGTAATTATGATAAGAATCGAGCATATTGCATTTCAATGCCATTATCATATCATTTTACCCGATAACTTTTTAAAATTCCATAAGTATGGGGAAATTGTTATAATAAAGTATAGAAAGTTTGATAACAATCTTTTATTTAGTTCAAATTTTTCTGAAAAGATAAATTTGGCAATAGCAATTTATCCAATTAAATTGAACAAGTTGAAAAATAATAAATTGCAGTAAATTGTAAATAATAATAATAAAAAAACAATTTAAATGAAGATAAATGTTTGAGTAAATGTCAAGAGGTTTAAGCAGAATAATTATGGATAATACGAGAGAAGAAATTAGAGGTGATAAAATGTCTGGAACATGTATTGATCACATTTTTATACAGGGCCGCCCAGAGACGTTTGGTGGCCCCGGGGCAAAGTTTACCATGTGGCCCCTTCCTTCACTTCAAAATAAATTTAATTACTCTGACTGTCAAATATAATATAACTGATATTTTACTTTTAGCACATTCTACAATATTCTTACCATCTCTTTCGTTAGATTACTATTGTGATTATGATTCTTGTTCATGGACGTTTTCTCAGGGCTAGCTGCGAAGCTCCGGTAAGTGTTTCTCTAATTATCATATACTTTTTAGACATTTCCTTAAGTATTACCGCTACAATAACATCAATCTCTTATAACAAAACTGTTATTCTTTAATATTAAATAAATAATAACGAACCAAGCAATGCCACAGTCAGTTGCATAGTTGGGCGCAGCAGCTCTTCGATTGCCAGTTGAGGAACCATCCTCGTCAATGATATTAGCTGTGGGTGAGGGAGGGAGGGGCCAATAAATTTGTATAGGCCACTTGGCTTCGCTAGCTAAAGAGCAAGTTTAGACTGAGAGTGACCGAATATTTAGGAAGTAAAATAATTTGGCGAGCGCGAACATCTAGTGCTTTAAAAACAGACAACTGAGAGTTGAGGTTATGATATTGTTTTCAAAACAGGTTGTAGACCACTGGGTACGTAGCTTATTGATGTTGGACATTAAAAAATCTAGTTTATACTCGTGATTTTAGTTTGTCTTTGTGCTAAACTTTAAAACTATTCAATTTTTATTTCACAGGCATAAAAGGCATTTTGTACCAACTCAATTTTATCAGCATAAAACACAGTAAAATTTATGTATGTCAGTCTCCTAGAAGTCCAACCCCTCGTCCACGTCGTAGGAGACGGGCAACGTCATAAAGTAGGGGATAGCCTGTAGAGGCGAGACCAGTTGGGACTTCGTGAGCCCTGGTACCTCCAAGGTTGCTGGTAAGGCTCTACAGGAACTCTGAAAAGTGACGGCTAACGGGGCTCTGGTGAAGCTACGATAGGCCTAGCAAGCCAGTAGTGGATGAATACCTTGCTTTCAAAAATGGTACAACAAGCCTCGGAAAGGACGGAAAACAAGGAAAGAGACCCGGCGAGAAATTAGGACTGAGAATTGGCACATTAAATATTAGGACGTTAAGAGGAAAAGTAGAAGAAGTGGTGGATATGATGAAGAGGAGGAGATTAGACGTGTTGGGATTGGCTGAAACTAAGTGGAGAGGAGAAGGAGTTAAAGAATTGAGAGAAGGGTTTACACTGTATTGGAAGGGAAATGAGGAGGGAAAGAGAAACGGAGTAGGTTGGATAATTAAAGAGGACGTAATAGCAGAGGTGAAAGGAGTAAATGACAGAATAATAAGAACAAAAATTAATCTGAAAGGATACAATTTGGAATTGATCCAAGTATATGCTCCACAGGTAGGATGCCCATTAGAAGAAAAAGAAAATTTTGAAGACGAATTACAGAGAGAGGTAGATAGTGAGAATCTGGTAATCATGGGAGATTTTAATGCACATGTTGGTATAAATAGAGAAGGTTTTGAGGAAGTAATAGGTAAAGAAGGGTGGGGGAACAAGAATAGAGAAGGAGATAGATTATTGGAATTTTGTAAAAGAAACAGTCTAGTTGTGGGAAATACTTGGTTTGCTAAAAGAGAAAATCATAAGATAACATGGTATGGAGGAGTGGATGGTAGGAAGTCAGTAGTGGACTACTTCATATATAAGGAGGAAATAAAAAAAGAAGTTTTAGACATCAAAGCAATCCCTACGGAAGCCATGGACAGTGACCATAGACTGTTAGTGTTGAAATTCAGGACCAACAAACAAAGAAAGACGAGGGAAAAACAGGAGAGAAAAATTAGAGTGTGGAAGCTGAAGGAGGAGGAGAAACAAGAGGAGTTTCAAGAAGTTTTAAAAAAGCATTTACCAAAGGAACAACCTCAGTCTGTAGAGAAAGAGTGGACAAAATTTAGGGAAACGTTTGTGGAGGCAGCTGAAGAAATATGTGGAAGGACAAGTGCAAAAAGAAGATGGAAGGAAACTCCATGGTGGAATGAAAGGGTAAAAGAAGTGGTAAATAGAAAAAACAGAGCATTTAGGACATGGTTTAAGGAAAAGACAGATGAAGCTAAGGAAGAATATGCACGATGGAAAAAGGAAGCAAAGAAAATAGGTAAAGAAGAAAAGAATAAATGGATGGAAGAATGGACTAGGATGATGGAAGATGATTCAAATGGGAGTAAGAAAGTACTGTACTCTTTAGTGAGGAAAAAGAGGAATGGGGAAAAAATAGATGTAGTGATGAAAAACGAAGAAGGAGAGGAAATAAAGAATAAGGAAGAGTTAAAAGATATGTGGAAACAATATTTCCAGACATTACTGAACCCAAATGTCGAAACACAAAGAGAGGGGAAGGAGGAAGATATAATAGAGACAAATGGAGAGGAAGATGAGGACATAACGTGGCTAGAGTTTGAGGAAGCTGTAAAGAGGATGAAAGAGGGAAAAGCAGCAGGAGTGGACGAGTTACCAATAGAGCTAATAAAGAGGGCGGGTGCTGTCGGCATGCAGTGGCTATACAGAGTGATGAGAGTGGTATGGAGGGAAAGAAAAACTCCAAAAGATTGGAAAAAGGCAGTAATAGTGCCAATCTTCAAGAAAGGGGATAGGAAGGTTTTCAGTAATTATAGAGGGATAGCCTTAATGTGTCACAGTGCAAAGGTATATGAGAAAATTTTGGAAAAAAAGGTGAGGAACAAAGTAGAAAGAAAACTGAGAGAGGAGCAAAGTGGATTTAGACCGGGAAGATCAACAATAGACCTCATTTTTGCTGCTAAACAGATGCAGGAGAAGAATTATGAGTATGGGAGAGATCTAGTAATGGGGTTCCTAGATATGGAAAAAGCGTATGATACTGTGAGAAGAGATAAGGTATGGGAAGCACTTAAAAGGAAGGGAGTTAAAGACAGTATAATTGAAAGAGTAAGAGAGATTTGTGGAGAAAGCCAAAGTTGTGTAAAGATAGGGGGTGAAAAGACAGGGTGGTTCAATCAAGAAAACGGATTAAGACAGGGTAGCGCTCTGTCACCTCTTCTCTTCATAACAGTATTAGATGAAGTAATGAGTGGAGTGGCAAAAAGAATTGGAGAAGAAAATATGAAGGTTATGGCATTTGCGGATGACTTAATGGTTTGGGGAAGTAAAATAAAAGAGGTACAAAGACAGTTGGATGTGTGGGTAGAAGAAGTAAAGAAATATGGGATGAAATTCAATGTGTCGAAAAGTGAATATATGGTAACAACAAGGAACAAAGAGTGTATATTAGAAAAATTAATGCTGGGAAGAGAGGAAATGAAGAGAGTACAGTTCTTCAAATATTTGGGTAGTGTCCTGGAAGAAAATGGTAAAAATGAAAGAGACATAAATGAACGAGTTAGACAGGCTGGAAATTTCTACAAATTAGTTAGGGGATTAATAAGAGACAAAGGATTGCCACAAAGAAGTAAAGAAATTATATATAGGACATACTACATACCAATATTAACATATGGAGCAGAGACATGGGTAATGAAGAATAGAGAAAAGAGCAAGATACAGGCATGTGAGATGCGTTTCCTGAGAGGTAGATTAGGAGTAACGAAGTGGGATAGAATACGAAATGAAATTATAAGAGACAGATTAAATGAAGAACCTCTGCAAGATAAAATAGAAAGGGAAAGAATTAGATGGTTCGGACATGTGAAAAGGATGGAGGATGAGAGGATACCAAAAAAGTGGATGGAGTGGAGGATACAGGGTAAACGTCCAAGGGGTAGACCAAGGGATAGATGGAGAGATGGGTTAAAGGAGAGTGTAGTAAGAAGAGGGGAGGTATGGGAAAACATATTGGAAGAAAGGAAGTGGGAAGATAAGCTATGGTGGAGAGGACTGTGTACCAAGCAGACCCGGGAGAAGACTGGAACCTGCTGCTGATGATGATGATGATGATGAATAAAAGAGTTACAACAAGTTAAATGTCACAAAATAAATATTATTCAAAAGCAGTTGTACAAATCTTAACAATGATGAAGATGTTTTATCTATTAACGGTGTACTTAAGAGCTCCTCTTTTCATTATGACCTATGTCATAATATTTTGGTAAAATGTCTTTACGAACATCCATGTCGTAATAACTAGTAAATTTAAAATGTCAAAGGAAACATTACAGTAGAGAGAAAGTAAAAAAATTGCATTTACAGTAAACTCTGGTTAACCGGTTAAATATGATGGAAGGTGAATTCGGATAGTACAGAACGTAACAAAATTATAATTTTTAGACAAGATTGTGCCACGCAATTCCTCCCGCGATAGCGTAGGGCAAGTTGAATGTAATGCATCATACATACATATTGTTGCACATCCGGTAAGCGACCGGTTATGTTGTAGGCTATTCATATTTACCAGATTTAAGTACCTAGAAATCTACTGTAATTTAGTGGTTTCATCGTTAATTTATTCTTTTTATACTGTAAAAATATATAATTTACTTTGCAGTATATTACAATACTATATTAAAACATTTTTAGTCTATTTTTATTGATTTCAATAAAACGTTACCATAAATTACTGGGCCTAAACTTTAGCTTTTTGTTCTCTCAAAATCTGGAAATGGAATATGAATCATAGCAAATTAAATTAATTGATAATTATAGTAGTTTACTAGGAAATCCAAAAGAACGCATTAAATTACAGAAATATCACTCTATAAAATACAACAATAACAAAATATTTCTTTACTGGACGACAGTAAACAAACAGACTAATGCTTGACGATGTCCCCGATCTACCCTTCGTGACAATTAATTGAACTCTTCCAGCCACGTTGTTACAACATTGTATATTTTGCCAGCGGGTTTTTTGGGTGCAAAACACAGTTACTACTGAAATACAACTACTATTTATTAAATTTAGTGCATATATTGAAAAATTGCACTGAATTACTGCAAAGAGGAAAGAGTGCAACGTTACCACGTTCGAACGGAGTGCCGCCTACTACTACCAGCTTTGAAACCAAGTTTGTAAGAACCTTTTCTCATGAAGACGTTTCGACCTTTTTAAAATGTTTTTACTTTAATTTTGTTTGCTTATTTAATTGTGTTGTTCTTAGGCTTCCATTTTTTTTATTACAATTTATTAATTTACATACTTAAGGCCGCAGGTTACTGATCACTCGTTTTCGCATTATATAGATCTATTATTTTGCTATGATGAGTCAAGGGATTTTCCAAACATTAAATCAAGATTATTTATCTACATAAACAGAATTTGTGAAAAAATACAAAATAAGGATAAAAGCTTAAACAACAAACCACTACAAATACAAATCAATTCGCAATTGCTGTATTATCTTAAGTTTATAATAGTAATATATCATAACTAATGGTTTTGTAAGGATAATAACATGACCAAGCGATTGATTTTCCTATCACTAAAAGCCAAGATAGAGTTGAATTTAGGACAAGTATAACAATTTTGTTTGAAGTAGTATATACTTTTGAAATTAAAGTTAAAAAATAAAACATACAAAAACGTTCTTGTCCACTTTGTATTAAACACGTCCAAAAACGGAGTTTTGAGTAATACAAATGTAAAGTTAGTGTGTCTTTTGACATGTTTTATATTAATAGTGTACGAAAACAGAACAACTCATAGAGGTGGCCTACTGTCCACACCACTCAAGTATATTTATATGTTCGCAAACTGGAATTTACATTTTGGTGTGTTCACAAGCTGCATGACTTTATACTTGTTCGCAAACAAGTCAACTGTTCACACACTAACCAGAGCGTATGCTGTCACACCACTATGTCGACCGCTGACAAACTTCAAAGACCAGTGTACAACTTGCTCCAAAAGGCTCCCTAGTTGCTATAAAACAATTGGTTTAGTTTAAACGTTTTAAAACTAAAACTGGAAGACTTATCTGGACTTATTAGGAAGAGTCCTAATATCACTTTTGATATTTTGATACAGGCATGAATCGTTTCTTATCTAATACAAAGTGGGTCAGAACGGTTGGGTAAATAGGATCGTAAACTACGTTTATGGGTCGATCAGTACAATTTATTGTACGTGTAAGGGGGGGGGGGGGTTATGTCAATACCACGGCCAAACTCATTTACTTAATAGTTTGGACTTAATAACTTAGACATAAACAGCCATAAATTGTTGGCTTGGCCCGAAATTTGACTTACAATAATTTTCAATTAGAACTACAACGATATGCTCCATTAACCAACCCACCCACTCATACACATACCGTGATATTGACCAAACCACCCACCCATACACATACAGTGGTATTGACTCACCCGCCCACCCATGCTTATATATTGCTATTGACCCACCTGCCCACCCATACACATACAGTGGTATTGACCCACCCACCCACCCACCCATACACATACAGTGGTATTAAGTATTTTCTTTTTTGTTGCATGAAATGTGGCCCCCCCCCGGTGAACTGAGTTTGTGTGGCCCCGGGGCAATTTGCCCCTTTTGCCCCCCCCTATGGGCGGCCCTGTTTTTATATCCCATTGTTAGGGGAGACTTGCACAGTATCGGACACCTTAGGATGTTTGGAAATAACTTCTGTTTTAAACACATGTAAAAAATAACAATACACTAAATCGAGAGTACAAGTATTTATTTATTATAAAAAAAAAATAGTTTTGGGAAAAAAGATAATTTAGGGTGTGAAACAAACAATTTAAAAAATCTTGAAAAATGGCTATAACAAAAAACAATTGCCCAGTACCGGACACTTTCAAAAGTCATAATTTTTCATAACACAGAGTAATTGTTTTGTCAAATTATAACATTTTTAGGTACCTAACCTAACTTAACCTAACCTAACCTATGGAATAGTAAAACAGAACGTTTGTATGGAAACTTGAAAATGTTTACCGGGAGCAATTATCACACCTATAGAAAGTAAGACTCTCCTGATCCGTACAAGCCTCATGCGCCCACCCCTTGCAAGAAGTGCACTGTACCCAATCTTCATTGGTTGTTTCTCTGCAGATGATGCATTCTGTAGTTTCTTCTTCGTCAACTTCTATGGATGAGATTTTCTTCTGTGCAACCGTTGCCTCGAAAAGGTTTCTATTTAGATGGCTCTTTTTTTGTTTCTTTAGGCCTCGGCCTATTTGCGCAGGCTGATTGGTGTGTTTTTCTCTAGCCAATTGCATTTCCCTACCTGCAACTTCAGCTTTTTTTTCATTTTTGTCTTGCGATCCTTTCAACTTCTTCTCTAACATGTTTTTGTATGGGGTTCCTGTCAAAATTTCACTTTTTTCACTTCTTCTTTTCCTCTGAATAATTTTCTTCCTAGACTCGTCTGTTACGGGAGAAATTTCATTTGTCACAATTTCAAACAAGGAGTTTTGAAGTCCACCACAGGAGCCAGAAGTGCTTGGAGTAGCCGCAGGTAGGCCTACAGCTTCCATTGTGCAACCACTTGATGTAGACGGAACTGAATTGTCTTTGACAGTCACTGGTTCTTCAGATGAAGGATTTTTGGTATTGGAGACTGTGAGCCTTGTAGAAGCTTCATTTTTTTCAGAGAAGTGAGCTGCAGCTAGGTAGTCCAAATCTGTGAAGATGTCTTTCTTCAATGGGTGGAGCCCAGTGCAGGAAAACCCAGACTTTGCAAGGTCCATTCTGCAAATAGCCATGAAAGCTGTCCTCACCAAACCCGCTATATCTCTTTGAGCTATTTTAAGAGGGCAATATTGTTTCATCCATTGGGCACAGGCTTCATTGTATGCAGCCTTGAAGGGTCTCATTATTGCACGATCGAGTGGCTGAAGCTTGTGCGTGGTATGAGGTGGGAGGCTAATCATATGCACGTTGTTTTCCCTCGCATACAGAATGACTTGCAGCTCCTTGTGTGAACTGTGACCATCTAAGATCAGAAGAGCTGGACTCTCTTTTGTTGGATTCACACGGGCAACAAACATCTTCAGCCACAGCAAAAATGAATTGGCAGTGATCCACCCACTTGCTTCACAGGCGAAAATACTTCCCTCTGGAGCGTCTTTCTTCAATTCTTCAGCCATTTTCTTCCTCCCAAATACAAATAAAGGTGGTAAGAACGCATCACCAGTAGCGTTGATTGATAGCAACACAGTAACATTTTTGCCTCTTTCCCCTGATGTTATTTTGCTGACTTGTTTTTTCCCTCTTTGGGACAAGACCATAGTAGCATTTTCATGCACCGCCGACACACCAGTTTCGTCATAGTTAAAAATCTTTGAAGGGGCAAAGTTAAATTTTGTTAGCATTGCCTCGTAATTGTTAAAAAACAAGTCAACTTGTTCCTTGTTGAATCCGACAGCTCTTTGGATACTTGTTGATTGGGGTTTTCGCAACGAGAGGTTAGGGTGGCGGCTCAAAAATTCATAATAAAACTTATCACCTGCCATCCTTTTATCTCTATTGAATTGGTGTGGAATTTTAAGATGTTCAGCCATCTCAAAAACAAATCTTAAAAAGTCTTTTTTATTCATTGGCATCATCTTTGTATCCAGATCAAGTAAATGCTCAATTAATCTAGATTCCAGTTCTGCTGAAAACGTTTGCTTGAAGCGACCCATCTGGGGTGTTAAATCAACATCCCCACTAACTTTCAGAAGCTTTATTTTATCAGCCAACGTGCTTTTTGGGACCGAAAAATGGAACGATGCCTCTCTTATTCCCATTTTGTTGGTTAAAACTTGTTCAATAGCATTTCTCATTGAATCTTCGGACCAAAAACCTCTCTTCTTCTCTTTTGACATAGCGTGGAGTATACCTGGAAAGAGAAAAAAATTCAGTCCGCTAAAATAAAACAGTGTTGGTGTCCGGTACTGGGAAAACTATGTCTGTCCGATACTGGGCAAATGAGAGAGAAAGATTATTTAAATTTATCACACTAAACTAACGTTTTTAATTCAAACTAAATGACTCATATCTATTGGTGATATAAGTAGGATTAACACAAAACATAATTGAAGACATTCTACTCACCAAATACCGCAGACGAGAATGTAACAACTTAGGACGGGAAGACAGTAATGAGACAAATACGCGTTTCAACTCACGGCTCAGACAGCAATGGCGGGAAACAAATGAAGTCTGTGAGGCGACGTTGGGTTACAAAGCGCTTGCATCGCAAACGTTTATCTGCCTGCTATCTAGCGGAGCTGTTTGGAAACACGCTCTGTCCGGTACTGGGCAGTGTCCGGTACTGTGCAAGTCTCCCCTACTGCTATCGGATAGTGGTCTGATATTTTTGTTTTAATTATTGCTCCTTCTATACTACTTATTCCTGGGTCGTGAATAGTACTGACTGCTTTAGTTTTCAGTTTTTTTATTAGTTTGGAGTTAGTGAATTAGTAAACTACACACTTATAACACCACAACTACGAAGTTAGTTAAAAGCTGGATTACATATAACACCAAACAATTAGAAACACAATAGCACACTGAATATATTCCATAGTACATAACAATTAATACATAATATTGGGGTAGTGTTAGTACTGTAAGAATCACATTACAAATGAGAACTTTTGGGATTATCAGTTGAATAGGTTAATTAAGCTGATTTCTTGTTTATTTCATCATTGAAAATTTTTCAATACAGAAAAAACATGTAAGCTTGGAGCATATAGTGCACATGGTTGGAGCTGATACTGAACTAACTAGTTAAAGCAGATGCTAGTTTGATAACATGTTAAATCACATCTGGCAGAGAAACCTGTTTTTGAGTTGGGGTAAGGGAAGTTAATCAGCTCCACCCATTCCTCATGAAATGTACAAAGGCACCATCTTTGGGAACAACCTTTTTACAAATACATTCATAGTACTTGTTATTATAAACTATCTATGTAATATCAGTTAACTTGTTTAATTTTGCCACTTATACACTAGGTGAATGATTTGCCCACCAATTGCCAATGTTTATAATACAATTATTGATAAGAATATGTTAAATTTATTATATTACTATGTACTAATTTATTTGATGTATTACATGTTACAGTTAAGATGGACCCCGCTGACAAGTATTATTTTATTACTTAGCGGGGCCACAATTATGTAAAATTTTTTGAATAAACTTATTCTATTCTATTCTATCAAGACTTGAATAGAACATTAAAGTAAACAATCAAAAGAAGATAATAACAAATATAGGAACGTTACAACTAAGTATGGTCTTAAACCATATTTTATGTAAATGTAGAGATTTTTCACATGAAGAAGTCAGTTATATAGAGCGTACGTTTTTTGAGACTCCTTTTATTTGTAAGCGATTACAACCACAAACTTAAGCGACTGCCACCAAACACACAAGTGACATAAATGTATTTACATCAATGGTACTCACGGTGTTGAAGTACTCAATGCCTGTGTTCTTGAAACTTCTGGATATTTCTTTAGTGGTAATTACAGCAGCGACAGGATGTCCATTGCCCATAGGCTTTCCTAATAGAAGATGTCATTTAGGGATAGGCACAGAACAAATGTCAAGGTAGTTAGTACATAAATTATAATTCACATATGTTAAGGAGTTTAGTTTAGAGGTTTTATGGCTATTGGCGACAAATCGTTAGCGTTTTGCTAGATGCACCAACTTTAGTTATACGACAGGCATGTTTTGTACTCTTACGATACATTAAAATTATATTATGATTGAGTAATTTATATAATAATATCTTTGTTTAAATGTTATAATAATATTTTATATAAATAAAATCAAATTCAATATGACATGTATGTTATCCTTAAATATGAGATTTTAATTGATAGTTTATATAATTTTTAACAGAAAGGGAAAGCATAATGAAACCATGAAAAATATGTTTTGAGAATAATAACATTATTTAATATCTAGAAATAAACAAATACTCTTATGTTTTGAAAATACCACTATTTTAAGAGAAATAGTCTTATAAATTATTTTGTTTTTTATCTATCTTATTTTTCCTTACAACATTGCAAACAATCTACTTGTTTCTTTCCTTATAACTTGCATATAAAATGGAAGAACGTCTAAAATTTACAGAGGTAGATAAATTCTTTGGTCTTTCATGGAGCTACGCATGCTCCTCTTTCTTGGGAGGATGTTATATTGAAGTTGATGCTTCTTGTCAAGTCAGTGGCGATATCATTCCAAGTAAAAGTAAATAACTTTTGGCAGAGATTTTATTTTAGCTGGAAATAATAAACATTGTTTCATTACGGTTACAGCAAGTCTTTTCTGTAAGTATTTTCAGGAACATTGAAAGAAAAAATAACTCTAGTACCACTGACTTTAGAAAAAAGAAGACTGTCTGCTCATGTGAGTTCCATAAAGTCGACAGTTGAGTCAGATGGATCCACTTGGAATACTTGGAATCTCTGTGTCGTTTAAGTCGTATATTATTTCTCATTGACTCTATAATAGCTGAATTAAAATCTTTGGCAGCTGTATTAACAATAGATAAGAAAAGTCCTGTTGTACAATGAAAGGTGGTAAATACAAGTAAGTGCCAGATGAAAAATGAAAGATTGTCTATTTGGAATCTTTAAACCAACTCACCCCATGAATGGAGATTTTAATAGGGTATGTCCCCTGTCTTCTCTGACAAGTGCAACACAACGTCTAAGACGTACTTAAGTTATTTCTATATTTCCTGGTAATTTCTGAGCATAAGTCCCAATATGTTTCTATCTCTATTGAGTTATGAAAGGTTCAGATAATCTATAATTTTTAACAGAGAATTTATCTAGTCCTTGGAATAGTTTAAAAACAGTCCATTTAGGTAAAAGGAGCATTCCTTCCAGTTATAGCTAGGAGAATTAAAATCTCCCAACATTAAGAAGTAATGCCTCATGAAATCTAATTTTCTGAACATTACTTCAAGATAAGTGTCAAGGATGTTAATATGGACTGAGGGGGCAAAATAATTGCAAGAAAACAATAAGTTTTGCCACCAGATACATGTACCACCACCCATACACCCCAGGAGAAAATTTCTGATTTCCTAAATGAGATCAAGTCTTTGTCGATAGCAAGCAGAACACCAGATGCATCTCCTCTGGTGCAGTAGCTTCTGTCAGTTCTATGAACAGTAAAATTTTCTGGAATAAAAAAAGATGAAACACGGACAGATGAAAGTGAAGTTTCAGTGAGAGCTACATTGCTGGAGCTGGTACCTGTCATGGATATTTTGGTATGTTACAGTGAAGTCCACCTTTGTGCACCCGTGTTTGAATTATTCAAATTGGAACTATGACTTGGAAAAATACTTATTAAAGATATATTTGGCCCCTAAATTCTTTGTTCTATTCTGTTGACCCACCGGTCCAGTGATAGTTGTGTGGGTTTATGTAAAATAGTGCAATTCACATACAAAATTTGTATGACTTTTTTCTCTTTTGTATTCTGTAACTATCCACATTGGTGTTTTATCTTTATGGTATGCAGCATTCAAGGTTGTAAATACTAATAACACGTTGACTGCCAGCGTAGATAATTTATTGTGTCATTCTGAGGCCGCCGTAGTAAAACTGTATGTCCGCCTGACGCCATGAGGGCCACCGGTAGCCCACGTCATACGTGCCACTGTGCGCCATGTGGGCCACCGGTGGCCCTCACGTCTTTTATAAATCAAACACAAATTGTAGCACCATTTTTAGTATTAGGTAATTTTTAATGGTATATTCTGAAAGCTCATAAAATGTAATAGAAAACAGTCCTCTGGTTTTTAGATAAAGCAACCCTAAATACGTTTTTATATATTTGAACTAGTTTTTACGACATTTAGACAGACTAGTTTCTGTCACAAAAAGAATCAATGTCACTTACTAAACACCTAACCTCAAAAGCTGATCAGTGCGCGGGAAGAAAATATAAAAATCACAACAAAACAGCTGAAACATAATATCATATGGCATATGTAAAGTTTTGCCGCCACGCCATGAGGGCCACCGGTGTACCTCATCAATAACTTCACAAAATAGCGGCAAAAGACCGGATGTCGGCTATTTCTGTACTCGGGGGGGTCATTTCCGGTTGCATGGAACACAGAATTCGGAACAATGAATATTGAACTTTACCGTAGAAACAGCTGTGGCGCCAGGCTGAAAACTAGTGAGGGTCACCGGTGGCCCTCATGGCGTGAGCTAAAATTGTTGTGTGGGCCACCGGTGGCCCTCATGGCAGTCAACGTGTTAAACAATGTTGATGAATGTTTCAACTTACCCACAGTTATAATATCAGGAATGATGTCATCGCCTTGCAGTTGGAAGGCCCACCAGTGTTTACCAACACGACCAAAGCCCACCTGTACTTCATCAGCTATGAATACTGCACCGGCTTCGTGCACATGCCTATAACAACCACAGTGAACACAGTTATTACAGTATCCTAACAAACAGGATGATGTTTTCAATTAGCAAGCTTAACTATTTATAGCATATCTATTAAACAAATGAACTTATATTTTAAAATTTATATCAATTTCTTGTTTTAACATGAATAAACATCTATTTATATTACTACATAAATCGGATTAGAAAAAGTTCTTATTGAAACTGAATTCAGATGTTTATATAAAAGAAACCAGATTACACAAGTAGCCCACAAAAACCCTACATTTAAATTACCATTCATATTCATCTTAAAATATGAAACTTAGCATTTCATATCAAAATTTAAATATTAATAACATTTTATTGTTATTAACAAACACTATTGTTTAGAGAATAAACTGTAATTAAATTTACCTAGTTGATAAAGATTATTATTTTATTCAACAAATCAAATTAATAAACTTCCTTTTAAAATAAACTTATAAAATACCGTACCCAGTACTGTCCTATGACTAAATGTTCATTTTTTAAAATATTTACTGTACCTGATGGCATGTCTGAGGTAATTGGGTGGTGGAATAATCTGCCCTCCACAGCTCTGAAGACTTTCCGCGAAGAAAGCACTCACTGTTCCTCCGTTGTCTTGCACCTTCTTTATCACCTGTTTCACGTCATCAGCATATTTCTTGCCAAGGCACTCATTAGGGTAATCTACATCTCTGTACTTGCCTCGGTACACATCTGGGCAGGGCACCTGTTAACAACAACTTTAATGTTCAAATTGAACCCAACATTTATCGGGAAACCAACATTTTACCCACATCCCTTGCACTCTGCCTCTATATCAGATTCCAAATCAACTACTGAACTCAGCCGATTGCTCCAACTGAGAAAAGTTTCTGGCTATACCCTTAATTATTTGTAAAGTGCATTAGGTAAATGAAGTCTATTGACTAACATAGACTTCTCACAATGATAAGGCATATCAGTGACATGGAAAACCAGATAAACAAGAACTCTCCGGTAGTTGTTAGAAATATAATTAGATTATGAATGTAAACTATTAAGGTGAGAATTTACAAACTTTATTTATCTGGTTAAAACGTAATTTAAACAAAATTTTTTTAAGTAGTAGGATTCAGACCAATAATTTCATTCAATTCATTCAACCGTGCACAGGGGTTTAGAACCATTAACGTGTGAGGATAACGATGTGTTCACAATAAAGAATTGTTACTTTTTATACTACACACCGCCATTTTTTATTGGATCAACCTTTTCAGATGCCTTTTGCAGCATTACACGCAGCTAAATGAAATCTTTAAAATATAGTATGACTTGCAACCAGCCACCCATACACGTACAGTGATGTTGCCGCTACTACCAACCTATATACAGTGAATTGGCTCATTGTAAACCCTCCCACCGACCTATACACACAAGGTGGTTATAAATCTCTTGCTCACCCATACTTGTATGGTGGTGTTGGGTGACTTAGTTTTAAGATTTTTGTTACAGTTATATACTGTTGGCCTTATACAATTGTAAAAAGTCATTTTTAAAAACATTAAACTAAATAAAATATTATATCCCTTCACTAAGTTAGTTCAGGAGTGCAATTTCCAGTCTGTGACTATGTAATAATAATAATAATAAATCCTTCATTGCATGAACAATATAAAAAACATTGTACCGCAAGCGTCAGTATTAAAATTAATTAACATAAGGCTTTAATTTAACCAATCATTAATAACAATAAATGCACACAAACATACATACAAGGAAGGCATTCACACAAATCTACCTATAGTGTTTGAAACTCCCACAACAGTCAACGGGATGTGTTTAGCCAATTAAGTTGGTCTCCCAGTCGTGTGCTAGGAACTCTCCGATGCTGTGAAAAGCCTAGGACAACAGTATGTCTCTCAAGCGGGTCTTAATATTTTTGAATTTAGAGCAATTTTAATTTCTTTAGGTAAGTTGTTAATTAATTTGACACCTACCTGCGAGGGCAGGTATTGATAGACTCATTCTGTGTTGCCCAGTACGGTAATCATCTCTGCCTCTAGTATTATAATTATGTAAGTCACTGCCCCTTATCAGGTTGCATTTGGACATACAATATAAAATTGTTTCTAGAATATACAAGCAAGGCAGAGTCAACAGCTTGAGTTGTTTGAACATTGGTTTGCACGACTCTTTTTATTATTTTATTTCATTTACCTAAAATTTTTTTGGAGAACTGTATGATCATTTGTTAGAGTTACTTAAGCTTCATAAAGATTTTTAAGTAGATCAGCAAAAGTATTTTTTTTTTTTTTTTTTTTTTTTAGCATAAATAAACTTTCTAGATATTATGTGATGTTAGCATAAAACACACTGATTAAAATTCAGTACAAGTAAACGTCACACAACACAAATTTATTACAATATAAGCACAAAATGCACAAATATACTACAATACAAGCACAAAATGCACAAATATTATGGTGATCGATTTCGGTGAACCACGCTCACCTTCCTCAGACCAGAGGGATTCACAAAAGAATCATCTTCTTTTGTGATCTTCACAAAAGATTCACAAAAGATTCTTTTGTGAATCCCTCTGGTCTGAGGAAGGTGAGCGTGGTTCACCGAAATCGATCACCATAATATTTGTGCATTTTGTGCTTGTATTGTAGTATATTTGTGCATTTTGTGCTTATATTGTAATAAATTTGTGTTGTGTGACGTTTACTTGTACTGTATATGTACCAACACGTATTATGCTAATTAAAAAACTATTTGATTAAAATTGAAACAAGAACAGACCCCTGAGGAAGGCCATCTCCAATTTGTTTAAAAGTACTTTCCTCTTAATCCAAATAAACTTATTGACTCTAAGAGTTGCAGAAGAAAGAAAAAGAAAAGGGGTATAACATTTTATCATCAGACATTTACTTCAAAGTCCAAATTTGTATAAGCTGCTATAAGATCCACAAATTCTACTGGTTTTACTTCTTCTTGGTGATTAACCACAATGCAGTGTAAAATGTTGGTTAATCTTTTGCATAAAAGATTAGAATAGTTGTTACTTTCATGCCAATCAGATAGCTTTTTAGGATTATCATGATCAAACAAACATATATCCCTACCCTACTTGCTACGGTGACTGTTCCCCCACATAGAGGGCAGGATGTTCAACGATTGGCAGCAATGCTGTGTCCGGCCACTCAATATTAGGGGGCTTATAGATGTTGACTATAGTACCACTGTTCACTATAGATGTTGACTATAGTCTTATACACATTGACTGCCAATACAAAAATGTCACCACAGATGCAATATCATGAGCCCCATTTCCTGCAGTACACATAAACCTATAGTATGTATTTTTGTCTCTTGTATTGTAAATGTTATCTTTAATTTGAAACTTTTGTAGTGCAAGAATATTAACCTGTTTATTTTAATTGAGCTTGTCATACACTTACATTTTGGCCTGCTTAAACCATCCACCTTAAAGTGACATACAATTTAAATAGAAGCTATTATCTTTTTACTCTTCATTGTAGGAGATATATGACTGAATTTGGTGATGTAAGGTTATCCCTTACAGTGTACAGGACAGAAAAAGTAACTGTAAAACCAGCAGCATCAATCAATAAATAAAACTTACAAAGTAAACGCATGAATAGAAATCTTATTTTTGTTTTGCAAGGGGGAGGCTTTATTTGCCCCTACAATCCTTCGAGCTTGTCACTGGCCGATGATACTGAACAGCGAGTATTATCCATACAGTTTCCAAACAGGAATCTCAAGAAATTAGTATGAGTTATAAGTAAGGCAGTCAAAGTTATGTGCTGCTATTAACAACCTCAGAAATCTACAATAATTGTTATCGTAAAAATAATCTAGATTCTAAAACCTGTTTGCAATTAAATCACACCTGATAATCAAGTCACATACTTGAAAGTATGAGGAAGCAAATGGATTGTTTTGGTAGT